>KN050052.1:20831-101225 GCA_000743315.1 Lignosus rhinocerotis TM02 | reverse complement strand
TAGCGCCCCCAGGCGTATCACCTCACCCCCTCCGCCACCATCACTGAACCAGGACCCCAGCGGTCCCCCTTGCGAATCTCAATGTCACTTCCGCCCACCTGAACACCACAGTCGGATCGTCTGGTGTTCACATGGACGCGACGTTCCTAGCATCGCTGATCCTCTGCAACGGATTCAGCTGCGACACCATCATCGACATTTGTGAGGTATTCAACCTCATGGACACATCGCGGTGCCAATGCTTCAGCACAATCCCATTCATCTCGGCGATGATCTCGCAGCCGAGTGGAGCAGGTCTTCCGTTCCCCGTCTTGATCAGCCCTGCGGGATGTGTGGGCGGGCAGTTCACCCAGATCCCGACGGTGAACGAGTGCATCGACTTCCCCAACTTTGAGAATCCGTTCAATGACTTCTTGATAATCGATATGAACACTTGTGGAGTGGCAGAGTGGTGAGTGGTATGTCTACTTGCAGTCTTGATGTCTCAACCATGCGAGCAGAGGGGAGGACGAGACAACCTGTATACTATAGTAGGGGCGGTACATAGCTGTGGTGCATGCGGTAGATGTTATGGGTGCATGAGAGTCAGTGCTCACTGATAATTACATTCGATGTCAAGCAAGCCCGTAGGAGATGCGATATGGGCAACACTTACCCCAGATCTAGCAGACACTCGCGGATGAAGATCTGACAGAGCTAACTGATCATCGCCTTCATGCCCTGCTCGAAACCCTCCACAAAGTCCTCGGCGAACTCTTGATCCACTGCGTCCCTACCCCACGTCACCGTCACGCCCAGCCCGCCGTCAGGCGTACCAACAGCGTTCAGCTTGAGTGCTGCACCAATCGTCGCATTTGCCTGTGCGAACAATGTTTCATGCACCCTCCATGGGCCAACCTCAGGGCCATCATCTCGGACAGGGAACGCGCCCAGATTCGAGAATTCGAGCCCCCATGGCCGTGCCTTCCCCAGGTGTCCAAGCAAGTACTTGTCGTAGTTCCCGTTAAGGTACTTGAGCAACCCGACGCCCGGTGCGGAGCGCGGCGCCTCGCGCCTGAGTGCTCCATTAAGTGCTGCAGCGCTGTCCCACGGGAAAGTATCCGGGGAGATGATCAGGTGTTGGGGGAAGAGCGGATGGTAGTCAACGTAGGACGAGATGTGGTTGCAGAATGCTGTGCGTGGAACATCCGTGTATGGCCTCATAGAGATCGGGATGCATGTTGGTATCGTCTTGAACTTCTCGTCGTTCCCGGGCTGGGCGTAGATGAGGCGGGAGACGATGATCAGAGCGAGCGTGTGGAGAGTGCCGGTGAGCGTCGTCTTGTGGTCTCTCGAGAGCTGGACGAGCGTGGCAACCTCTTCGGGCCTGTAGTGTAGAATCCGAACGGTAGTGTCGAGTGTGATAGATGTTACGACCGGGTGCCCCGTCCACGTATGCACAAGTTCCCGCTTGAGGAAGGGGAATGTTGACTTGAGAAACTCGCGTGCGAGCATAGGGAACGGTACGGATACGTCCAACGCGTCCTCGAGGGCGGGGGTCAGAGCGGTGTGTCGTGGGAGCATGGATACAATCCCGAAATGGCCAGACGGAGGGTCTTGAAGGTGGTTCAATGATGCCAAGAGCGCGTGATGAAATGCGAGACCACTCTGACCGTCTCCCAATGTGTGGTCAAATGCGAACACAACCGTTCCGTCGCGCAACACGTAAAGTCTCCATAGCGGCATATCTTGCGAGTACTCTAGTGGCTTCGCAAAGAGTTCCTCCAGGAGGATGTGTAAGTCATTGCTGTCCTTCTGGACAAACATGACAACCTTGTCCAGATCGACTGATGACAGCCGGACCCATGGAGAACCGGAGGACAATGGGGGTAGACGAGTAGCCAGTGCGACATGTTTCTGTATCACGTCTTCGAGAGCAGCAAAGAGAACTGTCTTGTCGAGTGACGCTCCGACTACGCTGACATATCGTGCCGTGACAGCAACGCATGAGTTGAGGTTTATGCGACTGCGGGTATTGTAAAACTGCTCGAGGCATCCTGGAGACCGGTGAATTGGCACCCGCCAGCCAAGGAGCTTGGATGCTCACCTGCCTTCCGCAGAGCCTCGCCAGACATTTCCGACCTCTGGTTGTCGTCCAACGGCTTTTGCCCCTTCGCCATAGCATGAGTACGGTACTGCGAGTCTAGAGAGCTCCTCAAAGAGATCGGTCCAGTCTAGTTGCGCATTTTATATCGAACCGAATGGGAAAGATCCGTCGACTTCGAAGGGAACATGATTTTCCATGCCAAGGGGGATAGAAACATAAGCTGCGGATCCGCTCGCATGTTAACCAGCGCAGCATGAAAGACATGCCGGCTGCGGAACTTTGGTTGGCATTCACACGGTGGACTCGTAGAACATCAGTGGATCCAGGATTCGTATATCAATTAATTTTCAGCAGACGCTCATCATAACCTGCGTACTACTACTAGTAGACGCCCCAATGCGTTGCAAAATGGCAGGCAGTTCAGGCAGTAGAACTATTGTTATGTAGTTCAACCATGTACACTCTCGACAATTGTTTCAACGGCGCTATAACGTCACCAATATCTGCTCTCAGTAGCTCTCGCACTTTTGCGTGTGCCTTCGTTCGACATGATCCGGAGTTCATAGTAGACGTTCAGCTCCGTGCCACACCTCGTCCACCCACATGCTAGGCTATTCTGACTCGTTGACATGGTCGTGCGTTGTAGCGTGCGCACGCGGTATGCCTCCTTTGATGCAGAGTACAATCGGAGGAAACATGCCATCTTATAACCCCGGGCCCGATCGGCGTCCCCACACTCCCCAACCTCTTTGAACTTGTCTGATATGGTGAAGAACTATTTTGTCATCTCGCCTCTATATAATCCTTGCTGACAAGAGGTCTGGAAGCACCCTTCAGAGTACACCATGAGTCCCAGTGCCATTGTTTACATCACCATCGCTGTACTTTTGATGCATGCGCCTCAGGCCTCTCTGGGTTCCACCGTCGGGGCTCCCGCCCCCTCGCCATCCGTCCCCGAGAGACCTCCCGCTATAGGGCTGAAGAGCGTTGCCGCGCACCCGAACATCATTCTCGGATCGCATGGAATCCCTACGAATCACAGGCAGCAGAGATCCCCGGCCTCGCTGATCGTGTGCAACGGACTGGGCTGCGATAAAGTCGTAGAGAACTGCGAGGCCTTCGACATCTTGCAGACCTCGAGGGGCGTGTGCATTCCGACGATCCCATTCCTCTCGGTCATAATCTCCCAGCCCGGCGGAGGGGGAATTCCGTTCCCGGTTCTCATCGGTCCTTCGGGCTGTGATGAGCTCGACCAGATCGCAGCCGTGAACCAGTGTTTCAACATTGGGGGTCCTGGATTCGGAGACTTTTTGATTGTAGACTAGACAACATGGAGGTGAGTATTCACCAGTACTGGGAGTCGTTACAACACTGGTTCATCAAGGACTTTGGCGTGAACAGGCCGGCAGATGAAGAGTGTATCTCCTCGTATTAACATGCGTTGTCTCCATCATATGCGACTGCTGTGTGCCTACTGAGCGGATAGAGCAGAAAGCACGTATGCTTGTTTACAAGCCTGGACCCGGCTCGTACGCCAGACAGCAAGTCTGTATTTTCTACACTACAAAACAGGAGTTCAGGCTTTCCGTGCGGTGATTGAAAGGGCGATACGAAGCTCGAAGACCAAGGGCGGCATGACAGGAGAAGCATTCTGCAGGGACAGAGGCGCCTCACGTGTAGAGGACAGTGCATACTTGCGAGTATATTCTCCCATCCTCGTGGACGCTGATGTGAAATTCTTGAGGTACCGAAAGATACTCTCACTGTGCATTCATAGCGAAAAGGGACGTCTTCGCTTCTACAACTTCTACAATCCCGGTGTAGGTATTTCGGGAGGTTTTTGCGTGCACCATTGAGACAGACCGGTCTCTTCGTCCGGTAATCGTATCTTTAATGCCCCCAAACGGGATTGACTATGCCCTCACCCTCCACACCGGTCGGCGCCGAATGTCAGTCCATCCACTTCAGCCTCTCGCGTGCGTATATAATACGTACCTAGACATTGTTGCTTGTCCAGACGGAAGTTCGGAACAACACACCCTCACATCTCGAGGTCACATGCTCTACCACATTGTCGCCATTGCCCTCTCGCTCTCCTCCTGTGGCAGAGCCATCGCAGCCGCTACCCCAGCATCCATCCCCGGGACGTTACCCATCGCAGACCTCAACAGCATTTCTCCGCATTCGAAACTCACGCTCGGGTCGCATGGCGTCGGAATCCCCATGATATCGGATGCGTCGTTCGATGCGTCTCTCATCGTCTACAATTCAGTCGACTGCATCATGGCACTAGGGCCGTCCCAGGTATTCAATCTGTCGACTACGCCACTTGGGAGATGCGTTCCCACCCTACCGTTCGAGTCGGTCGCCATCTTCCAGTTTAGCGATGCAGGTCTCCCGTTGGAGGTCCTCATCGGACCTGCCGGCTGTGGATCGTTCAATCAGATCCCGGCGGTGAACATGTGCTTCAACCTCAACCCTTTCCCGCTTGGAGACTTCCTACTCGAGCAGTAGTCCGAAGCGGTGCGTTGACTCGTGAATTTGCGTCGTATGCCTAATTCCTGAGTACAATGCCATGTCTAGAATGGTGCATCACAGGGTATATGGCGGCGTAAATGGGGTTTCAAGAATGGTATGGGTCGGCAGTGACGCCCAGATGAACATAGCAGAAGTCTGTGTATGTGCAGAGGTCATGCCTGAGGTCAACTTTATGAACCATTTTGGGTAAGAGTGAAGGTTTCTGTATTACCGTCTCGAGGAGGCGAATAGCCACACTGTTACCCGGCCGAACTGCGTAAGTGCTGAAGGCAGGTCATGAATAGTCAGCGTGTTGTAGATCTTTGTGCGGCTCATCAGTTGCGGCGCAGCGGTCAGACTTCAAGAACAGTGCCGGCATGAGGAAACAAGCATACGCGTCTTCTCAGTATGTCAATATCGCTCGTAGCATTGATTTCTTGCGACGTCGAGTTTTATATGGTTGGGGATCACTTGACGATTGGAGATTCCGCAGAACTTGCTGTAGATCTGTGAGCGTCGGGGGCAATTCAAGGCAACAATTCCCTATAAACCACAAAGATCGCGACGTAAGCACGTACCACGTAGGAAAGGGCGTAGTGCCATGGATGCAATCAGCAACCTAACGCCTCGCCAAATCAACTATACTAACATCATTCTACTATGGTATTTAGGACATCCCTTGTATAACTGCCATGTGCCACAAGCCGTCCTAGTCAGCTTGATACATGGCAGCTGAGTGATAGCGCGTATCGGGTGTTAAGAATTAACAGTCACGGTGTTGCGAAATGAACAGTAACATGTCCTCATTTGTTAAATGGCTATCGATCTCGATGGGCCTCGTACATAGTCTGAACCTTTTACTTTCAGTTAAGACCTAGTTTCGAACCAGAGGAGTAAGTATAGCAGAGTGGACGCGTTCACTGGAAAAGACTGTTGAGGTCATGCGCCTTTACGGCGTAATTTCCGCCCTTGAGTTTAACGGTGTATACCCGACCAGGCTCATTGACGTGTATACTGCATATACAGCACAGTGAAGTCAGCAAGAGCATGCGCCATTTGATAGTTACATTGAAGCGCGCGCATCAAGACTATCGCTGGACGTTGGCTGAAATAGTGCACTGTGCAAAATGTACAGTTGATTCGCATCAAGCCGATCCATCTGTTCAGCCAGCAACGCTATGTAAGTCGTACTCTGAGAAAGGTAAGATGTGCAGGATCATATCTACTGAAACCTACAGCACGATTGGAAGCTTCCCGAGTCATTTCGCCAAGAGTCAAATCCAGCGTGAGTGATGGCATGGCGAACAAAAACCGATTGATGTAACATAATCTACCAATATCAAGAAATGTGATGCGCTGACGAAGACATGAGTGTAGAGGGTGCAGGTCAACAACATAACAGCGAAGAGTACGACTCGAGAAGCGCACGAACATCACAGACCGACAACTTCCACCAAGTCGCCGTCATCGAGGTCCGCCTCTCCGATCTCCGTATTCGGATCCATTCGATCTCCATCGACGGTGAGTACTGGAACTTTATTAGCTGCCTTGCCCCTCCCGCGGCCCTTAGTTGGTGCAGCGTCCATCGGATATTCGGCCTCAAGCCCTGCCTTTTTCAGGAACGCACGAACGATTGCCCCGCATTTAGTTGTGGGCCGCACGAGGAGCGAAATAACCCTGTCCTGAGTCCTCTCCGACCGGATCGTGAGGTGGAAGGTATTAGACTCTTCCTGTTCATTGTGTATCGAGGATTCCTCCCCTCCAGAGTCTGGATCAGTGAGTTGTGCGATTGACGGAGATCGCGCGTGAGTAGGAGACAGCCATAAGGCATCACCGTCTGCCGGAGTAACTGATGGTGAACGAATCCGCTTGTTCTCTTGGAGACACTGATATGTCAACTTGTCACACGCCTCTGCAGAACATGATGTGAGCTTCACATTTGGAAGGTACAAGTATTGTCATACAAACCTAACTCTGCTTCAGCCCATATACCAATGCTGTGAGGGTTCGACGAAGGGAACACACGCTTCCCCTCATAACACACTATAAGATTGTTGACACGTATGCTCGCAAGGTCAGCAACTTCTCCAAACAACGGGTAGAAATTATCATGCTACATATAGGTTGATGATTCAGGATGATTTGGTTTGTGGATCATGAGACAACTCACTCGCTTCTGAGTGACGGCCCATGATTCTCGGTGACCATCGGGGTTCAGTGGGTGAGGCTTCCAAATGATTCGAATGACGACAACGTCAGGACCACCGGACTCGATCGCAGGTGTGTATTGACGCAGCGCTTCTGATTGAACTCGTCGAGCGATCGACGCCAACTCTGGATCCAATACAATGGTGTCAATAGAATCATCCGCGATATCCGTCGGCGACGGTGCGCGTGGGCGCGATCCGACCAGCTGCCTACGGAGCTCTAAGCACCGTTCACGCGGAGTAACAAGCACACTCACTGAACGGCCTCGCGCGCTCTTTGTATAGCATACTGAGGTAGCGCGGGAGGAGGGGTGATAGATCGACTTCTAGCACGATTATTCTTGGACTGGGGGGAGGATCCCTTGCCGCTGTTCCATGCAGGTTTCTGTGACTTATTCTCGACAAGGATATCGTCATCAGAGTCGGAGGAAAGACTACACGGGTTGTGTCAGCATGGGGTCAAAACGGTGTGAGCGTTCAACGTTCAGCCAGGACCACAACGCGGATGAATATATGCCGAATGGGTCAACAGCTAACGACTTCGTCCAACTCAATGCACACTCACGCTAATTCACCACGCCTCTTCGTTGTCCACTCAGGGAGAACGCTGCTCTTCTTGTTCGTACCCTTCTTCCGATTACGCGACCGCGGAGATGATCCACTTTGATTCTCCTGTTCTGAACTATCTCCAGAGCTCGATTTCCGTTTACGGGTCTCCTGCTCTACGCCAAACAAGCAGACTTGCGATGAAGTCTGCGGCAAGATTGAGCGCACGCGCGGATTGGACGCACCTTGGTTCATCTGGCTAATCTGCTTCCACGCCTGCGCGGTACGCGTCTGGTTACGGAGGAACAGCGCGTCTTCATCGTCAATAGTCGGCAGCGCAGGTGTTGATTGTTGTTGTGCCACCGAGGTAGCAGAAGAGGAGGGACCGGGGGACGAGGAGGGAGGAACGTCTGTGTTTATCGGACCTGTGGCTGGCGCGCGTGGACGCGGTCGTGGTCTTGGTTTAGGACGCATCGTGGAGGACATCGTGGTAACAAGGCAAAGTCCGAACGTGGGAAACTCTTGACTTTCGCGGAGTTTTGTTACTCCACGTGACATTGGCGTCTATGGCCGTCCAAATGCCAGTCTTTCGTCAGTGGCTCCAATACTCTTCAACCTATTACTCTTCTCTCTTACCTGCTTGTATCAGATCTGTGGCTTACTGGTGACTCTTGACTGTCTTCTCTCCAATCGCTCTGCTATGCAACATGGCCGAACCCCCTGTTATGTTCAAACGGACAAAGTCCAAACATGCACAGCGGGCACGCGTCTCCTCGCCAGACCCAGATGCGACATCACTCTCCCAGGACGCAGAAGCAGAGGAATCTCCAAGCGCAGTTGCGGCAAAGTTGAAGAAGAAGACGCGCGTAAAAGCGAAGTCTACACTGAGCTTTGGGGGCGAAGACGAGGTAAGACGTCTAGTTCCGTTTTCTTGTAACTTCTAACAGTGCGCATACATATAGGAGGGCGACGGAGAAGTCTTCCAGCTAAAGAAGTCCAGCCTGAGCAAGAAGCTGAAGCTGGGAAAGGCTGCACCAGGGTACGCGATCATCTTGATAGGTTGGCCGGCGGGTATTTGTGCTCGAGCTCCCATGTACGCTAGTACGCTACACTTGTTTAATGAAATCCATCTTCAACTATATGTTGCATACTGTGAGCGTTCTTGGGCACATGGCGGCGCGAGCACGAAGCATCGTCGGTCAGTGATCCAGTTGGGCACAATGTTCATCCATTCCTTTCCCATTCGACAGAGTTGCTTTAGAGCCGACCATCACACCGCAATCCACCGGACCCACCTACGATGCAGCGTATCTCTCCGAGCTGAAGGCGAGCACACCGTCTGCACGGCCCTCCCTTCCTCCTGCAGAATCGTATGATGCGGATATATCCATGGACATCGACTCTCCTGCTCAGCTGTCCGCGCTTAGTAGTATCGCAGGTTCGTAATGGCCCAGCCATGACAGTCAGTCGTTGACAAAGGATTTTCAGATGAAATTGCAGGGACAGCCATTCCGTCCGCGTCATCTGTACTAGCCGCAAAGCAAAAGCGAGAACGTCTTCGCGCCACCAAGCCAGAAGATGACTATATATCGCTATCACTAACCAAGCGCGATGATATCTCCCAAGGTCCACATCCCGAGAGTCGGTTGATGCGGGAGGAAGATGAGTTGGGTGATGCTGACGATGGTGAGTGCGTTCGCGCTGCCTAGCTTCCACTCACTCACTGGTCATGTTGGTAGAATACGCCGAGTACACCAGCGCACAAGAACGAATCGCTCTTGGGAAAAAGTCGCGCAAGAAGGAAGCGCAAAAACGCCGCGAAGAGATGAGCGAGATGCTTGTGGACGCGTCAGTCCTTTCTGACTACGATTTTTCTGCACGCACTATCTAACAGTCTCCTAGGGAAGAAGAAGACGAAGAGACGAGAGAATGGGAGCAAGAGCAGCTGCGCCGGGGTGGACTCCGTCCAGAATCTGCCGAGCCTGCAGCAAAGCCAGTATACAAGCCTGCCCCGAGTATGTCTCACCTACCCTCTTCTCCGTGTACAACAACATTTTGACAATAGATCTAGTACCGCCTGTCACACCTATACCTACCATGGGCGCTGCGATCGCTCGACTAACACAGTCCATGAGCGAGTTGACAACGTCCCATGCACAGCACTCAGCTGCGATGAGCAAGCTCGGCGAAGAGCAGCGCCTTTTAGAAGAGCGAGAGAAAGAAATGCGAGAGATGATCGCCAAAGCGGAAGAAAGGCGCAGCTGGTTCTCCGCGTTCCGTGAGTGGGTCGAGAGCGTAGCAACGTTCCTCGACGAGAAGGTGCGCTTAATCCGCCGCTCTCTCGAATTAAAAACTGACCCTCAGTTGGTCAAAGTTCCCTGCGCTCGAGAAACTCGAAGACGAGCACATCTCCCTTATGAAGGAACGCGCAGACCTGATTGGCCAACGGCGCAAAGCCGAGGACGAAGACGATCTCATACTCTTCCTCGGAACTCCGCCCTCGCTCCAACCCAACGAAGACGAGATCGACGAGCTCGGACGCGTCATACCCTCCGCCAACTCACCCACCGCGCGCGCCAACCGCACTGCTGCACGGGATGCCCGCCGCCTGCGTCGACGTGCATCGAACCAGCAGCAACAGAAGGAAGAAGACGGGTACTCGACGGACTCGTCTCTGCCTCCTGGGGACGTGGAAGACTACCGGATGGCAATGGGCAAGGTCGTTGGCGACGGGAAAGACATCATGGCAGACGTCAAAGCCGAGGAGTTCAAGGACCCGAATCTTGGTCTTGGGAAGTGGTTCGGGGAGTGGCGCATAAAATTTGGCGACATCTATACGGGTGCGTGGGGCGGACTTGGCATGGTCGGTGCATGGGAGTTTTGGGTGCGGCTGGAGATTCTAGGGTGGAACCCGTTGGAGGTGCGTATATGCGCGCCTCTTCTGAGCCGTCACGATGAAAATGAATATCTTACGTTGCTGATGCGCAGCGTCCGCGAAGTCTCGACTCGTTCGCTTGGTTTAAGTCTCTGTACAAGTACTCACGCCCATCGGAGCCTGACGATGAAGACGAGTCCGAGCTTGGGCCGGACGGTGACCTTACCTCAGCAATGATCACGACCGCACTCATCCCACGCTTCTGCCGCATCATCGAGGGCGGCGGTTTGGATCCATATTCCGCCATGGACATCCGACGACTGATTGACCTCAGTGAGGAGATCGAGGTCTCCGTGGATAGACAGAACCAGAAGTTCGAAGTCCGTGCCGCTTCTCCTGTCCATGTTCTTACGGCGTCGTTGATTCATGCTGTTGCAGCTCCTGCTCAAATCCGTCCACATGGTCTTCAATACTGCGGTCGACACGACGGAAACGGCGCTCGCGCCCTTCCTCGAGCTCAATCAGCCACGCTTCGACCCCGCAGCGATCCCTGCCCGCCGCCGCTTCCTCGCACGGCGGTACAAGCTCCTTTGCAACCTGATCCAGTGGAGGAAACACGCAGGCGACCGTTATGGGCTGGGCGCACTCGCGACGAGACTGGTAGCCTCATGCATGCTGCCAGTCGCTGAGAGCGGCTGGGAAGTTGGTGGGGAGGATCTGATGCGGAAGGTGTGTAGCGTCGGCATCCAGTATGTTCTCGCTTTACAGTCTGACAGAGAAAACACGTGCATTTACAGGTCGCGCAGGCACTTCCCGTTGAGTTGATGCCGCCCGCCCTTCGACAGCTGCGTACTTCGTAGGATTGTTGTACAGTGTCATTTCAGACCACGGTCCGTATGCTCGCAATGGACGGTGTATATTCAAGGTTCCAACTACACAATAGGGTGCACAAGTGTTCTGGGTCTCCGTCTAACAATGCAGATACCTCACATGCTGTGTACATCCACATTGGAGACTTCCGCTAGCTCATACTCGTCAGTGCCTCTGAATCTCTACAGTCGCATCCGCCACCACCAAGTCTCTATACACGCATGTCTCCTTGCCGTTCGGCAAATGCTTCGACGGTGACTGGAGGACAGACTGGAACTCATCGCACGGCGTGATGGCTTCATCCTCTTCGTCTTCCGTCTCAGCGTCACCTCCTGAGCTCGACCCACTCGACACCCATCCTCCTGCAGAACCTGAGCCAGTCTCAGGCGCTGGCACTGCACGCTGGAGCTCTGCCCGATGGGTGTTGAGTAGGTATCCTGTTTCGTTGAATGAGATAGTTGATAGAGCGCAACCACCACGAGTGCACGGTTGCACTTGCCTAGTATGGGTACCGTCGTGTCTCGTTCAGACACTGCACGCGAGAGGCGAACCCCGTTCGTGCCCTCAGCAGTCCGGATCGTCAGACCCGCACCCGCCGCACCCGTCGCAGCCGAGCTCCCTTGTCTGACCTTCTTGGTCCACGCGACCAAGTCCGAGAAGTTCATTCGGTAGGACAGAGGCATGGCGTCGTGCGCGAAGGCATGGAGGATCGGCAGTCCATACGGCGTCGACAATGGAATCCTCCAACCAGCCTGAGTGCTGGCAGTAGACAGAGCGTCTGCATGTTCACTCAGCCCAGACAAGTAGTGCGGCGCGGTGGAGCTGAGCGCAGGAGATTCTGGCGGGGCGCCGTCAGTGTTCTCATCGAAGACGCGATGCAGGTAGGCACCGACAGCCGTCAGACCGCTGGTGTTTGTGTCGGAGGGCATCGCGAGGGGCGAGGGAGGGACTGCGCCAGGCATGATGCTGGTCGCCAGAAAGGGTTGTATCCGAGTGAATGAGTAGCCAGCGGTTTGCGAGTATGGAGCCTGAAGTTCGACCTGCTGGATGGCCTGAGTAGCTTGAGCGACAGTTGACGTGTGGTGAGCTGCTGAATATAGGACAGGCTCGACCGCACATGTTGGATACAATGTTTCGACCTGAGGACAAAAGGGAACTGTGAACGATGAGCCCGGCAGGACTGTCTGTATAGAGAGAAGCTCCTGAGAGGTAGGGAGTATGTGGGTAGGTAGTATGTTTAGCGTAGTTCCAACCAAAGTGTGCGCAGCAGTAGACGAGAGAGAGCCGTGCGGTAGTATGGGGGAGACGTCGACGTCGACATCGATAGAACCAGGAGCACCGGGTCCAGACAGTAGCTGAGAGTATCCTGTCGCTTCTGGAGACATTGTAGCAGACTCGCCTGGAGCAGCAGCAGCAGCAGCAGAAGGGCATGTATAGTCTTGGGGAGGATGCAAAGGATCGGAGGGCTGGGAAGCGTAGAATGTCATCAGCTGAGGCAAAGGGAGTACACTAGTAGGTATACTATTAGCCCCGGACGCCAGATGTTGGGGCGAGGGCCCTGGAGAGAGTATCGATCCCGCTGAACCGGGTCCATTGTTCGACCCGTTGGGATGATGGCCTCTCTTCTTCGATGTCTTGGAGCTCTTCGTGGACTGCCTAGTGATCCACTTTCGTATCCACCTCGCCTCCCTGTGCGCATCCGAACAACTGAGCTGAGCTGTCCGCGCGCTAAGGGGTCGAACGAAGATCCACGTACAGCCCAGTCTCTCTGACGACCTCATCGATCGCTTCGTTGGTCGGGCCATCGCCAAATCGCGCATAGAAGCCCTGTAGGATAGCTGTCTGCTGGGGCGTTGCCACGAACTTGACTCGCCAGGAGGGTGGACCGGCAACAGGCAGTGAGCAAGCTTGTGCAGCGGGGTCCATGAGCGAACAGTGTTCTTGAGACTTCTCGAGACCCACGGAGGGAACAGAGTCGGAGGATCGTTTCGGACTCGAGAGGCTAGCGAGGGAAGTTCATAGCAAACCGACCTGATGTGACGCTTCTCATCTAATTAGGACCCTAGTGCTGAACTATATATAGAGTTCAATATGGCGCTTCAACCTATGTTACTACTAGCTCCACCTTTGGGCCGATAGCCATTGATTTCCACCCCTCCTCCCTGTAGCCGAGGGTTTGAGCCTCACGGATCGAAAGCACAATGCCCTGCCATCATGTTGTACCACGTTCAAAGGTCCAGCCTCAGCTACTAAAGCCAGCTCAACAAGTACAGCATTCACACAGATCGAAACAGCGTCAATGATACACCAAACACCTGTTACCCATGATCACGGAGTCGACATAGCGGGACTTCGAGACAGGACACCTCTATTTTACATGGAGTCCGCCTGTGTCGATTGGGGACAAGATGCCAAGCGGACAAGGACAGTAGTGATAAATCGTACAGCGGCAGGGATAACAATGCTAATTCTCGTGCATAGACTTCGACGGCAGCTCGGGGATGAGCTGAATTTCTTCGCACGGGGTCACAGCTTCGTCCTCTTCGTCCTCCGTCTCGTCCCCTTCACTACTCACGCTCGGGAATTCTGATGCCTCGGGGACGCGTTCGCCCGCAAGTCCGAGTCCGGGACAGTCGAGAGGGAGGACCGAACACCAAAGTTCCGTCGTTTCAGAGTCTGCGAAGTGTCCTGCTTCACAAGATCAGCCATGAACGGTCAGAGATAATCCTACCGGAACACTACTGACCCGGCGGGAGAGAATTCAATGCGTCATGCGCTGTCGCGGGCTTCCCGCTTTCCATAGGGGTAGCTCCTCTGACCGTCCTTGTCAAGGCAACCAAGTCCGAGAACCGCATACGAGAGGACAGAGGCGTAGGGTCGTCCGTGAGTGCGCGAAGCATCGGGGATGGCATCGCGTAACGTGCAGAGATATCACTAGCCGACTGTGCATCAAGAGGTCTGACTGATCCAGGCAAGTGATAAGCTGAGTTAGAACCAAACACAGGAGCTTGTAAGAGATGCCCGTCCCTGTTAGCGGTCGGTGTTTCGTTGAAGATATGATACAAGTAGGCCGCACCAGCAGTCAACCCGTTGGGAGTGGGGAAGAGTGACAGGGACGAGGGTGCGACTGTGTTGAAGGTGCTATTGATAGATTGAACAGGGATGCTTTGGATTGGAGGTAAGAAGACATCGACGCTTTGCAAGTACGCAGCGGCATCGGTTTGCTGACTGCTTTGAACAATGGGCAAGTGGGGCGAACCTGAGTTCGTGGTGTGCTGCATAATGCGGTTTGGATATGAGGGAAACATCTCGAACCAAGAAGGGCACGCGTGCATTGCTGGCGGAGGAAGTGGGAGGTCCAGAGACGCAGAGGGCATGCACATACATACATCCAGCATAGCACCATCCCAATTCGTTGCGGTACTAGAGGACACTGGAGAATTCAGGATAGAAGGAACGTCGACAGATCTAGAACCAGGAACACAAGGTCCAGTCAGGTGCGGGAACGTGCGCGCCGCGGTGGAAGGTATGAGAGCCTGTTCGTTTTCGGCCTGCTGCATGCTCTCTCGAAGGAATAGCTCAACTGCATCAGCCTCAAGAGTATCACCGAGGTCTGGTGGTAGAGGGAGTGGAAGGCGACTGAAGGAATCGAATATGCCCAAGCCTTGAGCTGCTGAAACATTGGTGTCCGAGAAGACGTCTTGAAGAGGTGGTGGTATAATACGTAACTTTGGACCGAATGTCGCTAATGGAGACTGGGAAGGGGACAGACTGGCGGAAGTTGGCTGTACGGGCGAGTACAACACCGTCGATCGCACAGAGTCGCTTTTCGACCCGTTGGACTTGCGACCGCGATTCTTCCTCATGCTCCTGTCGCGATTGGATTTCTTCAAGCGCTGCCGATGAAACCATTTCCGTACCCACTTGGTCTCCCTGCACGAGGGAGATGAAGACGAAAGAGCGCTAAGCATTCCGCCGTGTCGCGTTGAGCAGCTGAAAAAGATACGCACAATCCGGTCTCTTGCACGACGTCGTCAATATCCTCCGCGGTCGGATCTTCGCCGACGCGCAGATAGAGCCCTTCGAGTATCGCGCGTTGCTCGGGAGTCGCGACAACCCTTACCGGTCGTGGAGCAGAAGGCGATGTGAGGACCACCGACCAAGAGGGCGCAAAGGTCGTCCATGCCCGTACTCTTCTGCCAGCCGAGGACATGGAACGGTCCATTCCGCACGAATTCGGGTCAACCTCGACAGAGTGCGCGAGGCGTCGGAGGACGATGAAAAGGTGGAAGAGCTGATGAACGTCGGCTTGAACCAACGCTACATGTCGAGCCATGGGATTGCAAGGCATGCGGCCGCGAAGCTCCGGATCCTTCACAGAAGTCAAACCAGAGTTGAACGTAGGAACTTGAACAGCCGAGGCCCCACTGGGATCATTTTTACTCCCGATATACTCCTCCATCCCGGTTAGACCATCGGTGGCTGTACTGGTGACTGAACCGTCACGTTACCGTGCCAAGAGGGTTTAGAACAACGGTTTGAATATGTATAAACCTCGTCGACGGTGGTGGCTTTGGGAGGATAGGCAAGCAAGTTGGCACATCCAAGGTACGTATGTAGACCCAACTCGCTAAACGCTTACAACTAGAACGTTGAAACCCGGACCGTACGATCATAACGATAGCAGGTAGCTATTACCCCCAGAAATCCGCAAAAAGATATGTGAAATCCTCCGAGGCTGTCAATACTTCATTCCAAAAGCGATAAGTTGGGGGGAAAGAGAATGGCCGTTCCAATTCTCCGGCACAACAGCAGCGAGGACGAACGTGTGTCAGCAAGCTTTTGCCGCCAGCTTCAGCCTTCAGATGCTTGTCGTCTTGTAAGTGTGGGCTTTCGCATCACGAAGTTGTACAAAGGTCAGAGAAGCGGTTGCTTGTGCACCTATTGAACATGGCATGTCTCTCGCCGAAAGGAGGGGTAAGGTGGATGGTAGCGAGGAGATCGACGACCTTGATATAAGTCGCCTGTACATTATTCGGTGTCTACTTCTATAGCATCGTAATTAGCAGAAGGGGCGATACAACCCCTCGATGGTCATACATGTCTTCTAATGATACAGATACCAACACATGATCCGCGCGCAACGAATCCATCGTCCAGAAACCCAATTGTTCACGACCGCACGCTGAGCACCTCGTAGTAAGCCGTATACTCTTCAGGCGTCATCGCCTCCTGATGCTCCTCTGTTACCTGCGAGAACGGTACTGGCGTCCCATTCACTATAGCATAATCATAGTGAGTGTGTGCACGAAGACATATCTGCAGCCGATGGCCAATGCGAGAAGAAACGCACCATAGACGACCGGGTCATCCTCAGCGGCCGTTGCTGTTTCGTCTCCCCCTCCATTCATATACACCTCCGTCCTTGGTGGCACATCCTGGGTCCCCATGTGCTCGTCCGTTCGTGGTAATTTTGGTGTACTGCCTCCGGTTCCGACATCATCCCGCGATCGTGAACGTTTTCGATACTCGTTGAGGGAATCGAGATACTGCACGTTCGGCTTGACATCCTCCTCTTCCTCGCCAAAGTCGCTCATGCCCGGTGTTGGCTGACCTGAGGGTGCCGCAGATGCTGCGAGGGACGCGTAATACTGGTCGTAGTCTATACCAAGCCCCTAGTCAGAAATATCTCGGTGTCAGCGATATAGACACACGCACAGTCAGCTTCTGCGTTTTGGACGATGTTATCCTTGACGTCCTCTCCGTTGACCGGTGGCGATGCTAAGTTCGGGGTGGCGGCATCCAATCCCTTCAAGATAGCGTCGTTCGAGCTCGGAAGTTTGTTCGCCTCTGCTCCTGCGACTGCTTCTGCTCGTGCGCTCTCCTTGATACCGAGAGCAGTGAGGTCGCCAGAGATTGTACTCTGCAAATGCCACAGCGGCAGCGCATTCTGTTGCCTCTTGGCGGCTGCCTCCCTATCGCGCTCTGCACGCGCAGTTTCTTCGTCCTTGTCCACTGACATGACGACGCCGATAGTGTCGCCTTGTCTCCCATCGCCAGACGCCCCAGCAATCTTCAGCCCACCTTCGCGAGCCGCCGCCTTCGTGCGCTCCGCCTCCAGATGATTTCGTATCCATAGCGCAACATCAAAGCTACAACAACGCCAGCTTGTGAGGACGCGTGAACACGACAGGATGTGCGGAAAAGTCACATACTTTGGAAGAACCATCTCCTCCGTCTTCCTCAGCCCCTCGAGGATGAACCGCATCTGTCGGTTGAACCTCTGCATCCTGTCCTGGCTCCCAATCACATTCTCTGCATTCTCGTTGTCGACAAGCTCCGCCCCGCATACGTCGCAGTTGAAGGTGCCCAGCACGAAATTCATCAGCCGATCCACCTCTAGTGTCTGAAACACCTTGCGGCACTGCGGGCAGAGGTAGCCCTTGGACTCGAGCTCGTTCCGGAGGCCCTGGTCGATGATGCGCCGCATCTCGGCCATGCGCCACTTGACGACGTTGCAAAACGACTGATAGTCAATGTAGAAGTACTGTCGACCGACCGAGCGCTGTGCGCCCTCCTTCAGCTCATTCTGGCGGTATCTGCGCGAGTGGCGCATTGGCATATGATACAAGAAGTTTTTGGGGAGATCGGGATAAGCGACAAGCGTACGTACATTCGGACCAGCTTGTGCCCCTCTAGCGTCGCCATGATCTTGTTCAGCTCCTTGAGCTGCAGACCCATCCGGCCCGCCAGATCGTCGTCCTTCAGACTGTCGCGCATGAGTAACCAAGCACGCAGAAAGCAGATATTATAGTGACAAAGAAGCCCCCGCCCATGCCATCCTCGCGTCCATCGCATTCCCCACCGTGCCATCCGTTAATCTGGCAGCTGTAGTACTTACACGGCATGACGAATCAGCTGGTCCATGACGACCGTGAACCTGGGCTCGTAAAATGCTCGCGAGACATGCTGGACTAGTAAGCGGAGGGTTTCTTGCTCGTCCTTGGACAGTCCTTGAGCCATTGGGGCCGCGTGGGCCACTAGTTAGCGGGGTATATGCACAAGCTGACCGAGCTCCGAGAAGATGGTTCAAAGAAGCTGTAAGTGAATGTGTGGGCCACAAGAGTGGTGGTGGTCAAGAGCTAACAAATACGAATCACAAGCGCCCATAAAGTCAGAGTTAAGCGGGACCGAGCTCAATCTCTTGAATTATGTCTGTATTCCCCCGGCCCCCCCAGCCCGGTCCGAGTCGAAGAGTGAATGAGTGACAAATTTTTATATTAATTCTTTCCTCTGCGTTTTCCTGGATAAAAAATGAAGGATAGATGAGGAAAATTTGGACAACTATTCCCTACATTTCCTTGGGGAAAATCCCCTATGACGGGCAGAGAGGTGTGTAGATTAACCATTATACACGCCCCATGATACAGCGTAAGAGATACATACATGGTCAACGGATAATATCCTACATGGTCAATGAACGGCAGTGCATAGTCCATAACATCCAAGAAGATCAGTGGAACCAATCGCACACCGGCAAGGCAACGCTACGCCCGCATCGGCTCTTCTTCCTCCAGCTCAAACGCATTGCACCTCACAGATGCGAGCCATTGCGAACGTTCCGCCTCGCGTCTACAGAGCACGCTGTTACCCGCGCCCATACACTTCCCATTAGCGCATGCCGAGACCGAGCCCCCAGACCGCTTCCTCAACATAACCCCACCCCCTAGTCCAACGCCGAGAGGACTAGATATCGGACCACCCAGACCGAACTGGGGGCTAGCAGGATCAGGGATACAGCCTCCTCCAGACGATAGGCAGGGGAGGAGAGTCGGGAGTGTAGAGACAGATGAAGCGTATGTGAATATGCGGATCCGTTGCGCGTTAGAGAGGATAGGTGCGAAAAAGGATAGGATGTGGAGTTGTAGCTCCGTGGGTAGCCTGGAGAACAGGTGGGGGAACGCGCTGAGTGCGGAGGAGGGGGGAAGGGAGTATGGTTGCCCGATGGAGGAGATGAGCGAGTTGGCGGACGCGACGCACGAGCACGACTCGGAGCAAGGTGAAAGCGCAGGCAACGCGGGCGCACCGTCACAGTTCCTTGATCGAAGGAGTATAGGACGTGCGTAACGCAGAAGGTAGAGCGCCTCCTTCTCGACATGGTACTTGAGCGTCGAATTCCGAGTGAGGATGCGCTTGAGCTCTCTCTCACTGTCCTCCCAACCCCTGATACTGCCTTTCGTCTCGCCGTCATCATCACTGGATGATGCATCACTGTGACCGGTCGGATCGGTAAGCCCTGTAGCGAACATCTCGAGTCGCAGGAGGGAATAGTTGGCTCGCCGGGCGGCACGGATAATAGAGCGCACTGCCCGGATACGAAGCTGGTTGCCGTTAGCCTTCAGCGTAGAGAGTTGGCATCGGGAAGAGGTGATATACTCGACAATGTGCGGTGCAGACCCGTGGGTGAGACCAGTGACGGATACATGCACTTCACGTAAGTGTAGCGCGTCTAGCAGGGGAAGGAAATGAGCGACGAAGATATCCGATAACTGGGGGTTGGTCGTTAGAGACAAGGTTTCCAGACGTGATGCATTGATTGCGAGTGCGAACACCATTGCGACATTGGGTTCGCCGACGAACATATTCTGGCCAGCAGATCAGTAATCGAGTACGAGACGGTGTTCAAGAATGAAAGCCCCTCTCCTAACACCATGAAGCTCGGGGAATATCAACTACGCGCTCAACCGAGAAGCCTCCGCTGAATACCGAGGGTATCGGTTCCAGAGCCATCCTATGAATGGCACATCTCGCCAATACTTCGACATACCAGGAGCTGCTCCATTTCCCCACCAGCTTCCAGTAGAGAAGATGTAAGACCGATACTCACATTCTGGAGGAACAGCTCCTTTAACGTAGTATTGTCCCGCAGATAGCGGCTAATAGCCAGAAGCCCCCTATTCCCGATCCCGTTCGAGTTCAAACTGATTTGAGATATTTGGTACTTCCGTCCTGCTTCCGAAGATAGGAATCCGAAAAGTTCTTCGCAACCTAAGTCGCCAAGGTGGTTGTGTCCGAGAATCAGCTTCGTAACGGATCGGCGGGCAAGGATCTGCTTTATAACCTCCTGCGCACCTATGTTCTCCGTTAACGGGGGGTGGGTGTTCTCCTGTCACACTCACATACCTGCAACCGACGATAGCCCAGCATCCATGCTCTCGATATGGCTCCGAGAGGCGAGGGAGACCTTCGGCGCTGCTGGGCGTCGAAGCTGCATATGGTGGGTAAGGCCGCCGAGGAAGAAAGAGTCCATGGTGTCTTCTAGCTATCCTTCAAGTCGTACGGTCCATGCAGAGTGGCTTGTCGCAGTTGAGTATGAGTGTTAACGAAGTGGCAAAGGTGGTGAATAATGGTGGGAACTCATTAGGCGGGATGCCGCTCAAACGCGTCGGATTATCGGGCGCCTCGGTTGCACGTGTACTTTTGAAGGGTCCAAAGACAAAGACGAGTAAACTACTGGAACTTTGAAGACAAAAGCCCTGCAACAGGCACTCTAGCTAGCTAGAACAGTAAAGTTAAGATACAAGATGTAAGTTCAGTCCGTCAAGCTACACAACCGTACGGTAAACATGCATAATTCCAGGCATAATTCCAACAACCCCTCCGTCCCAAACTGAGTTAGAGGGAACCATACCATCCGATCTTCCTTTGACTACACCGAGCATCAAACTAAGGCAAGAGTATACAATATCCAGTGGACTACCACTTGCCTAACTCCTTCCCTACTGCCCAGACCAGTCCGCCTCCACCAACAGGGAGGAGCAACACCCATACGCCAATATCCCAAATGAGTCGCCGACCCAGACGGCGGCGTTGCAGGGTTCGCTCCTTGCGCTGCAACAGTTCGTCGTTACGCGAGTCACTGGGCTCAAGCAGGCCCGAAGTAGTAGGTGTTGTGGGAGGAATAATGATGGAGAGCGGCCGTCGGAAATTGTGGATGGTGATGTGGATGAAGGCGGGGACAACGTAGGTGCTGAACAAGGCTAGTACGACGACAATGTCGCTGCCTACGGTGATGATGTGCGCTGGCAGAACTGAGAAGAGGATCGGGAACAGGTAGATCATGACCTTCGATAAAGGGAAAGTGGTGGCGCGGCGGATGGAGTAGGGAATGGGGAGCGGCGGCGTGGTGATCAAGATAGCGGGGATCGAGAAAAGGAGGGATGCCGCGCCAGATACTGCGAGCAATGCTTTCAGATTCGTAGAGGGAAGTTGCTTAGTGTGGCGAGTCAGCACACAGGGAATCGAGCCCATGATTTGATATACGCACCGGTGGCTTCGAGGACGCCTCAAAGAACACGAGTGGGAGTGTGATGGATACAGCAGTGGCTACAGACAAGGCGGACAGCGTCTTGAAGGAGCGTGATCTCCTCGATTTGGGAGTGACCGGTTCTACCATACCTTTCAACGAAGCATACAGTGGTACAGTGAACAAAGTGGCAAATGTAAATGCAATCGGGGCTGGTCAACGGTGGTCAATGGTGAAAACACAGAAGATACATGATAAGATGGTCACTCACGAACTCCGTGCCACAATTTGCCCAATGACGCCGATTCTGTTACGGGTACCAGAATCTGCTTAGCGTGCATATACACTGTACAGGAGAACCAAGCAGCGTAGGCTGCTATGGATGTCCAAGATGCATACACAATGCTCCTGGAGGCCAATGACCGAGCAGAATAGACTGGGGCTATGGATGCCGCCAGGATGAGGGTGGCAATGATTCTAGAGGGGACCGAGAGGATATCCGGGAAGTACGGCAGTAGGATGTCAACGGAGACTGTCGCACGTTTTCAGATCTTTCGATCTTCCACAAAGGAATAGGAACGTACATCTGAGGTACAATGTTGCAAGCAGTATCCTCAACATTCCTACCAACAAGCGGACGAGCTGTCGTAGTGCCATCCTCCTGCCCTCCTTTCCCCTTCCGCGTGCGAACGTCTCCAACACGATTTCTTCGAGGTCTGCCCTCCGGACATATCTCGCAAGCATGTACCATAGCTGCCGCGTGAAAGCAGACAGCACCGCAAATAGAACGAATGCAGAGACCCCAACCTTCAGCGGGAGCCCAGCGGACGGGAGGAGAAGTGCTCCGAGTTTTGTGAAAGGCGAGAGGAGGTACATAAAGACAGAAAACGAGGATAGCGGCGGAATAGAACTATTGCGCAGGCGTTCGAGCTGCAGATCAGACTCGTCCTCGGTATCGTCCTCCTCGCTCGAGAAGTCAAACGTGATACTATTCGGGGTGTCCTCTGTGTCCGGGACGAGAATGAGGGCGGCGGAGGAACCATAAGCGTGGATGGGTGAGCTACGACCGGAAATAAAGGAATCCGAACTCGTTGACGAGCGCGGGCTGGCGGTTGAGTCCATAATTGGTACAGGTTGTGATACTTTGGCACTGGCAGAGAAACAGGTTCAAGATTGGGCAGACCGAGGCAAGGAAAGTCCAGTGTGTAGGATGAAAGGAGCGGAGAATAAGGTGACAGGAGATAGATTTAGTGTAGCAGCTGCAGAGCCAGCCTGCATGAACACAGAGCTGAGAGCTATCTCAGGGAGAGAGGAAGGAGAGGAAGGGAGGAAGACTCGAGCCTGGACGAGACGGGCTCGAGAAGTAGCGCCCAGCTGCGCATCCATCTTATCGCGGTTTCCGGGGTCTCCGGTGAGCATCCAAGTTGATGGGGCAGAGACAATCTTGTGGCTTTGGGGGTAATGCATAATGTGGTTATCACGTCTCTGATTGCTCATCTCTGGTGCGCCTCAAGCTCTGCGATCTGCTATATTCTATCACGTCCTCATTGTCATGTACACCAACAGGATACACAGAACCGTCACGGATGCAGACGAGGAGGAAACTTGTGGCATGCCTACCGAGAACAATAGCCGCAAGTTTAAGCTGGTAGTACGTACCAGAGACGGAATTGCGGAATTGTAAGGCGCCACTCTCTTCGGCGCTTACACAACCTTGTTTCACTTCCAATTACCTCGGCCACTGGTCGTCGATTCTCTTTTGTTTTCAAGCAACCGTCGATCGTCCAACAACAACATGCCTAAGGATCTGCCTGGACTGTACTGGGACGAAAAGAGAAAACGGTATTACCCACTCGCCTCCCGACCTGCAGGGTCAGCCCCCATTGGGACAGCTTCGGATACTACCCAACCCCAATCATCGTACCAACAGCGTACAAGTAGTCGAAGGCAGCGGTCGCCGCACAGGAATCGCTCGGATAGCCCCCCTTCCAAACGACAGCACTCGTGGGATGTAATTCAGAATTCACATTTGGACGGTTGGCGCTCACTGGATGCTCTCAAAGAGTCGTCTCTAGGGACACACAGACGGAGATGTCTACAGTACGTTCTAGACGAACTTCCCTCCTTGCAAGTATCTGACGGGTCTGGACGCCTTTCGCAGCGAAATGCAAATGGACACTCTTACAAAGAGTATGTCCAGGGTAGATGACATTCCAATCCGGTTTGATGGACCAATTATGGCCATCTGTGAGAAGGTGAGAACAGGACGCCGATCGTGCGACATACTCTGGCCTCACTTCGTACACAGATAAGTGGGGATGACAGGAGACTTCTTGTTGGCGACAACATAGGCTGGCTATATTCTGTAAACACAGATGATCTCGTTCCGGCAATCCGGGAATTTGGCCTCAGAACGCAGGTATGATGGTTCGCTGAGCAGTTGCAATCAATTTTCTTGCTGCGAACTTCGAACATGACACAGATCACGTCAATAACGCGGTCCGGTCAAGTATGCATGTGAGCATATGCACCAATACTTCGTCGTTCGTGAACTCAAGGGCGATTTACTTGCATCAGGGTAACGTCTCTTGGCTCGCCCGCTCGTTTATTGGTTACGCGCGACGACTCGATCGGGTTTGTAATGGTCAAGATGGTCGTTGCAGTGCATTCACACTGTTCTAATAGACTATGGGTGCTTCGTGAAATCCCCCCACAAGCATGTAATGATGTCTGGTGCGGCCAGGTCTCTGATCGCAGAGCGATTCTTGGTGAGCAACCTGCACAAACTGTGGGCTTCGTTTGTCTCTCACACTAGTATCAGGCGGTCGGAAAGCGAGTCTCTGCTTCCCAGATGTAGAGAGAGACGAATACATCCGATTGAACCGGAGCAGTGACGTGCTATCTTTAGGTCTGCAGAACAAGGTGTGTTATCCCGTTTTCCGCTCTGCGCGGTGACTAACCACTAAGGGCTCTCAAGGACATCACATATGCTGGTATGCGTAGTGGTGTGGTCGACCGATGGGATTCTCGGCAGTCCGGTGGCAAGACTGACGTTATCGTCAACATGTCCGAAACAGGAAACGGATCGAGCAGAGGTTCTGCCTCTGTCGACCATCTGCGTATCGTTCACGAATATGAACTGCTTGTCAAGACGATGCGGGGAGATGTGAGTTCATATGTCCGTGATATAGCTATGTGTTGCTGATCGTACTGGCAGCTGGAGACCCATGATCTACGATTTTTACGCAGCAATGAACCCAGCTTACGGTTCGAGGGTCACGTTCCCAGCTATGAAAGCAGATTGGTGGATGCTTACATGCGTTTCGATCGGCGTGTGTCTCTACTAACCTGCTGATCATTCCATAGGGTATCACCGTAGACCCCAGCGAGAATTTCGTTTTCGTGGGCGGAGGGGACTGCCATCTTCGCATATGGTCTTTGCGTACTGGACAACGCTTACCATGGTGTAACGAGGACATCCTTCCTTTTACTTTGGAGGGCACTGTTGCAAAGCCGTCACAGCCAATTCGTGCCATGGAGACAGTAGAGGATGAGTCCGGAGTATGGCTCTGGGTCGCATTCAATAATGACCTCGACCGGATACATTTAGGCCCCAGAGGCTTGCTCTCCTAATTCTACCTCCAAACATCACTCATTTTGCACCCAGAACGCGACTTTCTGAATAGCGCATCTTTCCTGCTCAGTACTATCCGAGCTCGATGTCAACATCGGACAGTCATGTTATCAACCAACAAAGCGCATGCTTGCACTCGGAGAGCATTGTGGTGTATGTATATGTGGTATATGTGTATATGACGACTCGATGGCCTCCGAAACCCTATCTTTGTCCGTCTATTCACCTGCTGACTGACCGATGCAACGTACCAGACGTCTTTTTGTGTATGGTCTTATGACGACTCCAGAATGCCGACCTCCTTCCATTTCTCCCACAGTGCGCCGACACCAACGGGGGAACCTGTTTGGCCCTTAATATCCTTGTCCTCAAGGAGCTCGTACTCCTTGCCAAAGGCGAGGAAGTGGGCGAAGAGGGAGTTAAAATGGCCTTCGGAGCGAAGGTGAAGGATCTGGGGATAGTGAGCGTGGTAGAGGTGGGCGAAGACGCGGAGGAGCTGGCGGTAGACGTGTTTGACGGTGGAGGGGAAGTTCGGTGAGAAGTCGCGACCTGAAGCATAGGGCACGCAACATTAAATACGAGGCAGGGTCCGCGATATATCATGAGACACGAGACATTACTGAGTCAGACGAGGGATGGTAGAGACAGATGAGACAGAGACAACGCACCGGACTTGGTCGGAAAGACGCTCTCATCATCAAGGAGGTTCTGCACCCAGGTCATCACGTAGTCGATGTAGGTGGGTGCAGGGAGCTGGACGCTTTTCCGGTCTTGGTTGATCCAGGTGTAATTGAGACTAAGGACTAGAGGGTCAATTATAAGAAATGATATGATCGAAAACCTATCACATACTTATGCCCTGCAGCCATCGTTGGGCAAGATTGCTGAGTACAGCACTCAGCGAGGACACCATAAAACTGGTTGAGGTTCTGGTAGAAGTCGAAGACTATAATAACATAGCGAATTGGTTGTTAGCTTTTGATGGTGGATGGCTGACAAGAGCACGGTATATGTTACACGCACTGTTGACCGCAACCCATTCCATAACATCTGCATACTTTGGGAGCATGACAATGGTCTTGAAGTTACCCTTCACCAATGCCGCGTCTACAAATGGGCTGCATAGGTACAAAGGTTTAGGAGCAGAAGGGCTTGTCGGCGTTGGTGGAGGCAAAGAGTCCGTAGATGGAAACGTGGCGGATGTAGGAGTCGTGGATCGTCTAGGTGGCCGTTGGTTACGCTGCATAGAACGGCTGCATCACCTGCGATGAGCATCGATGAATTAGGGTGGCCTTTGCACACGGCTCACCCAATAGAGTTGAAGAACGACATTGTGACTCAACGATACTTTGTCGGAGAATGCGAAAGCTAATAGGAGTAGGGGAAAAGCAGGATCCGAGGTACCAAGTTTCGACGCAACACCGTCGCTATCCTGGCGAGAGCTATGGAGCACACGTGACAGAAGTAAGTACCGAGTTTTGTGTGGCTATGTTGAATTCAAAGGCTGTTGCCAAGCAAAGGCAAACAACCGCTCGCGGATACAATGGCATGTGGCGCGTAATGGCTCTTCACTTTCCATTCTCCGGGTCCACGACCCGTTATGATGAAGACTCGCAGAAAAAGTAAGGCCGCAGCAGCTGCGGCCGCTCAAGAGACTGCTACACGCGAAAACTCTCCTGTTCCCGGCCCATCCACGCTCACCGTCACCATACCTGAGGACATCGACTTCGACGCCCTGACCGCACTCCTCCCCGATGTGAACCTCGCGAATCCCTCCTCTGAAACCATTGTGTCACTCTACCGCCTTATTGTAGGACAGGCCACAGATTCAGATGCTGCACAACGCGACCTTGAGGAAGCACGTGCGGAAATCCAGCGCAAAGACGTTGAGCTGGACCAGGCACTCCAGGATCGTGAAACCGCGACTTCTGAGCTGGAGTTAACAGTGGACGCCGTCCAGAAGGAGCTGGCTCAAGTTAAGGAAGAGAGGGATGTTCTAGGTGTGTTGTGTCCTTGTGGGTTCCTTCGGCGTTGTGCTCATCATGTGCGGATATAGCGAACGAGCGCGCCAAACTCCAAGAACGTCTGGAGTCCCTCACAAACACGCAAACCTCATCGTCAGCAGAGGTTCAGACGTTGAAACAACATGTGGAGGATACTGAACGTGAGAAGCGGGACCTCATGGGAGTCGTGAGCAGACTGCAGGAGGATGCGGCTCAGCGTGACACGGAGATTCAGACTCTCCGTTACGACTTGAAGCAGGCCCGTCAGGACCACCAGGCTCTTGAGCGTAAGGTCAGGGAGCTTACGTCTGCAGAGACTTCGACGAAGGTGCGTGTACGGTGGTGACGAGAAATTCATTGGTTATGTGGACTGTGGTTTGGATGGCATCGGGTCATCCTTGCACAGCACCATCTTTTAGTGTGGACGGTTGCGAGAGGCCATTCACGTGCTAACTCGAAGCGCCTTCTAGTTTAAGCTCGAATCGCTCACGCAACAACTGGAACTTGCCAAGTCTGAGGCCGAGCGCAGCGCTGCTGAATATGCCGCAAAATGCGAGGAATATGCCAAGTACCGTCGCGAAAAGAATGCAGAACTTGTTCAACTCCAGGCCACACACGATTCGCTTGTACAGACACACGCGTCGGCCGAGAGCACATTGAAGGCCCTGCACTCCGCGCACACGGCTCAATCCCATCAACTCACTCAGGCTCTGACGCGCATTCAAGATCTCAAAGGTCAGCTAGCAGAACAAGAGGCCACCTACTCCAGTGAAGCTGCTGGCCTCCGACGTCTCGTAGCTATGATGGAGGAACGTGAAGCACAGGCGAAGGCAATCGTGGATAGCATCGAAAAGGATTTTGCAGGCGTAGGTGATAGAGCGGAGAGGCGAGAGGCGGTCTTGCGGGAGGAGATCGAGAACCAGAAGCAGCGCGCGGAGGAGGCAGAAAAGAGGGTGGAGGAGCTCCAGGCTGTCTTGGATAGGATGGACCGTGGCGAGTTCCCTATCCCTGCTTTCGCTGGGTCTATCAGCACACCCGCTACCCCTGCCCGCGGCATCTCTACTCCCGCAAGAAACGGTGTGTCGCCCGACCTCCTTAATTCCGGCATGCTCGGCCTCAGCCCTACTGTTGCGATGGCAAGTCGTGTACAGCGCGGCGGCAAGTCGTTTACGGAAGTCTACTCGGACTACATCAAGCTGCAGGAAGAGTATGCGCGCAAATGTGCGGAGTATGACCACATGGACCGCACGCTATCTGCGGTGCTTGCTCAGATAGAGGAGAGGGTATGTTCATTGATACGGCCTATGTCAGTTCAAGCTGATGTCTCTTTAGGCACCAATTCTTTCTCAACAACGTGCAGAGTACGAACGGTTGCAGTCCGAATCCTCTCAGCTCGCATCCCAGCTTGCCCAGGCACTCTCCGAACGTGACGCCTTTGCTGCCGCAGCTGAGGAGAATGGTCAGAAACTTCAGCAGAGCATTCGCGAGAATCAGCTCAACCAGAAGCAGCTCGAAGATCTCAGCCATCAACTTCGGACCCTCTTGAAAGAGCTCGGTAGACACCAAGACCCTTCTATACCGTCCGACGAGGAGCTTGAGCTTGACGACACAACGCGCCCGGCAGAGAATATTGAGGCTGTCATCACCAACAACCTTGTTCTCTTCCGCTCCATCCCTCAATTGCAAGAGCAAAACCAGAAACTCCTCAAGATTGTCCGCGAGCTCGGCGACAAGCTTGAGTCTGAAGAGAAAGAATACCGAGAGGCAATGGAGCGCGAGCAAGCTGAAGCCATCCAGGAAGCACACGAGGCAATGAAGCGGCTGGAGGTCAAACTCGAGACTGAGCGACGCAGTAGCGAAATCACGATCCAGGCTTACAAGAAGGAGGTTGACAACGTTCGTAGCGTGCTCAATAGGCGTCAAGAGAATGGAACTGCTGTGCGCAGCACCAACGGCATCAATGGTCAGATAGAAACGGTTGCGGAGCCTTCTGAAGTGGTACAAGAGCTTGAGGACGTGCAGAAGCAGTTCGAGGCATATCGGACAGAAATGGGTATCGACTCGACACGTTTGCGCGAGGAGACTCTTGCTGCTCAGAGGGAAGCCACGAAACTCGGCACTGCTCTAGCGAAAGCCAATGCACAGATTGAGCTGCTCACGGGTAAGTTCCACCTGACGGCGCTCGTTGGCTAATCACTCACAATGTCTGCAGAACGTCATCGCATGGTTCAGGAGCAGATCGTTATCCACAAACGCGAGAATGAGGATCTGCTGACTCGCAATCAGAAACTCTACGATCAATATACTCGCATTGATATCGAGTGCAACCGCATGTCCGAGGACCTGCTCGCAAGTAACAGCTTGCTCGAGCAGCTTCGCAATGAGTGCGCCAACCTACGTGCCGAGAAGAAGATCTGGGAGGCAAGTCCTATATGTTGGCAAAGTGCATATTGTAGCTCATCGCTGGTCATCTGCAGAGTATACAAACGCGGCTTGTCGAGGAGAACAAGACGCTCGCGGTCGAGCGCTCCCATCTCTCCGACCTGATGGCTAATGTACAGAAGATGCACAACGACCTCGAGCGGTCAGGCGAGAACGATCGCCGCCGCCTAGAAAGCCAAATGCAGTTGCTCGAGAACCAGAAGTACATCAATGTATACTCATAAATGCATCACCTAGCTGACAATGAGGGTTACAGCCAAGATCTTCGGACGCAGCTCACCCAAGAGCGCGAGTCTGTGCGACTATTGACGTTGCACAAGGATATCGAGATCAAGGAGTTGCAAGCCAAGACCGAGAAAACCGTATGTCGACCCGATAACACTCTACTGTACAACGCTAACAAAAGAACTCATAGGCGCAAGAGCTTAGCAAGACACGGGAGTCACTCGTCGCTGCCGAGACGAGCAAAAAGCATCTTGAAGAGCGCGTTGAACAACTGACTAGGCAGCTGCAAGGTAACGAGGAGAAACTCGCTGTTTACGAACGCAGGGGCGGCGCCGTCAATGGCACCACGCCTCGCATAGATGACGATGTGTCTCGCGAACAGCAACTTGAGGCTGAAGTCGCCGATCTCCGGTAAACATCATTTCTCACATGTTAGACATGCTCTTGCTTACGTTGTCTTCAGCTCTGCTCTGAAGGTCGCACAGATGGATCTCGCGGCCGCACGGAGCCATGTTGAGCAGTTCCAGGAGATCAGCCAGGCGAACGAGGTTGCTCTTGCTTCTTTGAATGCTACGCATGACGAGTACCAGGCGTCCACCGAGGCCGAGCTTACAAGGCGACAGGTACCTCTATTCGCACTCTATCTGGCTACCTACACCGTTCTCATTGACATTCATAGTCCGAGATTGATGCACTTCAAGAGAAGCTCCAGCAGGCCGAAGAACGACTTGCTCAGGTCACTCAAGCTAACACGGACCTTCAGCGTCAATTTGATAGCGATCGCGCTGCATGGGCGAATGACAAGCGGACCCTTGAAGATACCATTGTTGACATGAGCACCTCTGCACAGCATACCCAGAGCGACCGCTCCAGCTGGGAGGCTGAGATCAAGCAGCAAGAGGAGCGTGCTAAGGTTTGCTTATCCTCTATGTATTCGCATGACACATGTCAATCAATATCTACAGGCTGCGGAAGACCGCTATTCTCGCGAGGTTGTGGCCCACGCCGAATCCATCAAGGCCATCGAAGACCTCAAGCAAAAATTGTCACAGAGCCAAACCGCTGCGAGGGAAGGCCGGGCTGCTGCTGAGACCGCACGGGCTAAGCTTGCGAGCTCGGAGGCAAGTTGGCTGCAACAGCGTGAGGCGCTTGACAAAGAGATTGCGGACCTACAATCGAGGTATGCACTACGTGTCACTAGTGGGGCAAGGCTAACCATAGCTGCAGATGTAAGGACCTTGGCGAGCAGAACAACCTTCTCCACCAACACCTCGAGTCCGTCAGCACGCATGCCGCCCGTATTAAACAAGTGGCAACTTCGTCTTCGGAGTCTGGGGATATGGAGCCTGCCGACGATGCTGACACGAAGCTCGCCGAGCTGCGTTCGCTTGTTACCTACCTCCGGAAGGAGAAGGAAATCATTGAGCTTCAGCTCGAGCTCAGCAAGCAAGAAAACACGCGGTTGAAGACGCAAATTGACCACATCTCGCAGAACCTTGAGGAGACTCGTAAGGCTCTCTCAGAGGTAAGGTTTCCTGGCATTCCTGAACAATCAGCCAGTTACTAATCGTGAAACAGGAGCGCGAACGTGCTGTTCAGGCTGCAGTCTCCGAGGCCGCGCATAACCAGCTCGCTGAGCAGATCAACCAAGTTGCAATCCTTCGTGAGAGCAACGCTACCCTTCGGAGCGATTGTGACACGTATTTGAAGCGCGCTCGTCAGCTGGAAGCTGAGCTTCGTAAGGTTACAGCGGAGCTTGAGCCGACCAAGGAGCAGTTGCGGGTAGCTCAAGCAGAGATCGAAGCGAAGGACCAGCAAATCAAGCTGCTAGAGAACGAGAGCCACAGATGGCAGGAGCGTAATGCTCAGCTCCTCACCAAGGTATAATGCAACTATAAGCAATGTAGTGGTCTTTGTTAACCGGCCTTCACAGTACGATCGTATCGATCCTGCAGAGATGCAGTCTCTGAAAGACGAGCTTTCCCAATTACAGGCTCAGAATACAGAGTTGCAGGAGTCTAAAGCAGCAGTCGAGGAGGCTGTTGCGACACATCTGGCCAAGGTATATTACAGTGGAATCTGCCACTCAGCTCGTCAGTGGCTAACTAACGCATTTTCATAGATCCAGGAACTGGAAGAGCAACACACCAAGGCGAAAACCTTGATCCGTGAGAACAACGCGCGAGCGAAGGCTCGCTTCGACAGAGACGCTCAAGAGGTCGCGCGGCTCAAGCAACTCAGCGCGGAGCTGCAGAACAAAGTGGACGGGCTGACAAAGGAGCTGGAAGAAGTCAGGGCGAATTCCCAAGTTGCTGCTGCCAGCGGTGCCAAAGTCGATCCTGGATTGGCTCAGGAACTCGAAGCATTGCGCACTGAGAAGGCTACCCTCGAGCAACTCCTTGTTAAGGAGCAAACAGCTCATCTCGTGAGTGCCGCGCAAGTCAGTGAACAGGTCGCAACTCTGGTAAGTGCATCTAAGTAGGGTTCAGTGAGTCACTCCTCAACAGGTTACGTAGGATAAACTTCGTGCCGAGCGGGACAGTCTCCTGGAGGAGAAGGCAACATGGTCGGCGACGTCTGGTGAAGTGCCGACTGATATTTCCGCTATCCAGAGTAAATGGCAGTCTGAGCGTGCAGAGCTGCACAAAACGCGCGACGAAGCTAATACTCGTGCCGAGGTGAGTTGACCCGATATCGTCTTTAGATCTGTGTGATGTTCACATTCACTATCTAGGCACTAGCCAAACAAATAGCCAAGGCAAACGAGGATGCACAGAGTGCTCGTTTAGCCAGTGTACGTGTCCATTATCTATATGTTCTCTTCCTTGCTCACGCGTGATACAGGAGAAATTCCAGGCTCGTATACAAGAGATCTCGAAGGCCCGCATGGCCGAGAGTGAGCGAGCTGCTGCCGAGCTGCAAAAATTGCGCGATGAATTGCAAGCCGCGTCTTCGTCGGGTTCTTCTCAGGAGACGATCGCTAAGCATGCGGAGGAGCTGCGCGCCTTAGAAGAGCGTCTTGTCAAGAAGCACGAAGAGGAACTGAAAGCGGCGCTCGAAGCTGCGAAGGCATCCTCTTCTGCTCCCCCGCCTGATATGCAGGCAGCCATTGATGCGGCGTTGGCGGCGTATAAGGAGCAAATGAAGGAAGAGCATGCGAAGGCAATAGACGACGCGGTCGAACGCGGACGGAAGGAGTCTGCCGCTCGCTCTAAGCTCAAAGATCAGCAGCTTGTCAGAGCAAACAAGAGGGTCCAAGAGCTCGAAGCCCGCATCCACCAGCTCGAGGGTGGCGGCGCTGTGGCATCTCCCTCTGTCCCCTCCGTCCCCACTGTCATGACCGCTCCCTCTGCCGAAGGAGCTGCTACACAACCCACGGCGTCTACTTCTGCTGCCCCCGCTCCCGCCGCTGCTGCAGGGAAGGCCGTCGCTCCAAGCCTCCCTCCGAAACCCACTCCCGCACCTCGTCAGCCTGCCGGCCGTGGACGTGGTGGTCCTCCGACAGCCGGTGCCGCCAGGCAGCTTGCGATCAGAGGCGCCGCTCCTGGAGGTGTCGGACGAGGTGTTGTCACGGCCGCTGCTGCCGATGCTGCTGTCGCCGCGACTGGGGGACCCGCCGCCGCGAAGCGTACTCGAGAAGGAGATGCTGTCGCCGACGACACGGCTGCGAAGCGTCAGAAGCAAGGTGAGGGCGGGAACGCCCCTCCGGTGCAGCTGCGTCGCAATCGCATCGGTGGCCCCCCACCATCGTGATAGATTCTTGTTGTAGTGTTCTTGCTCTGTTCTGCGCGCGCTCGCCCACTGTATTTGTAAATCCTGCACATCTCCTCTCGCATCGTTGTAAACATACGTACTTGACGGACGTCCTTCAGCTAACTCGCGCTACGTTGACTGGTTCGACTCTTGCAATGTCTAATAGGGTATGGTAATGATTGCCCCCGTGCATGTTAGGTGTCTCATACCTTCTACGAATTATAAGTGCATGACACCCTCCCGGAACATACAATCTCTCTGTGGGAAGACTTCGAAGACTCTCAGCCTCTGTCTGATCTCGCAGCAATTCCAAATTGTATCGCGATCATCATCTACTCCGTGTGTCTTCTTCGCACATTGCAAGTTCATAGCGAGACAAGCATTGAGTGTATCCTTATCTCCAACCCTACGGCTCAGCGGCACTCACTGCCCTTACACACAGAGTATATTGAGCGGTCGCAGACCATGAAATGACATTCGTATTCGCAGCGTCAACTACATGAGCATAAGCATGATCAAAGCGTGAGGGAGACGATAAGCAAGGGGGAGGGTAGTGATAGTCAATAGTAGTTAGTGCTAGTCGTGAGGGGTCCGTGACGGAGGGGGTCGTGCGAGGCGGGAGAGAGCCTGAGCGTCGATAGATACTGGAATAACGCGAAAGCAGCACTGACGAGAGGAGACTGAGAGATAGCGACGACGGGAGATGCAGAGGAAGGCGCAAGGTTCGTGATTCGGAATGCGGGGACGGGAAGTGAGGGAGAGATGAGGGGAAGACGTGGAGATGGGAAGGGGGAAGGGAGAGGGGAGAGGGGAGAGGGGGAGGCGTGAAGAAGAGCGAGATGTGAACGATGTGCGAATATACAGATGTGATGAAGCAAAGGCGATAGAAATGTACCGACGGGAACGAAACAAGCCAGCTATTGCACAGAAAACACGCGAACCACAGGGTTCCGACAAACATGCGGGCCACCGAGCGGACGGGGATAGTATGCACAGCAAACACAGCTGTGAGGATCAAGACAAGCAGGAAAAACCAAGATCGATCAATGCCAAACAGGCTTCGCGGCTCGGGCGTGCGGCTTCCCGGTCACGATCGCCTTGAAGGCCTTGCGGACGATAGCGATGGTGTTGTTGTTCTGCTCCTCGGTCGGAGCGGGCGTGCTGAGGAACGCACCGAACTCATCTATAGACGACGACCGGCGGAGGTCGTCGCTGGACACTGGGGGCGGCATCTGGCGTCGGGTAGTGAAGAACTTCTGGTTGCGCTTCGCCATCGAAGAGTGTGGCCGGATGTTTTCGATAGGACGGAGGTTCTCGGACTGGTAGCCCTTGCCGTTCCGCTTCACACCAGTCGTCGACATGAGGAAACTATTATAACAGCGGTGAGACGCAAGAGACTAATTGTTCAGAGAATGACTGACCGATCATACACGCCCTCAATGTGTCGCTTAGCAGGTGTATCTAAAGCGACGGAGTCCTTGGGCACCGTCCTGGCAGGGTACGCATCAACATGCAGTGGGGACGCCGTGAGCTCATCCTGCTGTCTCAGCGGCGTCGATGCGCTAGCAATCTGTACCCTATGCGCAGGCGAAGACGCGATGAAGAGATTCTTGTCGACAACTGTAGACAGCCGCGGGAGAGGCGCAGGCTGAGCGACTGTGAACCGCCAGATAACCATTAGAACGCCACATGCAAGAGTAACTGAATAAACATACGACGCTCCAGCTCGAACTCAAGTTTAGTGATGGGGGTGATCGGCTTGAGCAAGTCTCCATGGCTCCTCGACTTCTCCCTCCTCTTCGACGGGGAGACGTCAATCCCCAAACTCGCCACCTTCCTCCCTGTCTCCGGGGAACGCGTCACGACCGTCGCACGGCGCCTCCTCGACGGTGTCTCCGGAACGGCAATCGCGACACTCGGACCCGTCGACCCAGCGCGCAACGGCGACTCCGCGTATGACCTCGAGTGCGCCTCGGACTCGGAGAGCCTGCTCGGCTGTTCGGACGGGATGGTGGGCAGTGTGTGCTCCGCGAAGTTCATCGTGTTCATGATGGAAGGGCTGGGCAGTGGGGACATCGATGCGGCGCTGCGGTCCACGGAGAACCCAGCGGAGCGGGGACTGTATGCTTCCGGCTCGTAATCATGCACGAAGATCTGGTTTGCGGGGAGGATCTTGCGTGGCACACGGTTGCTCCGTGAGCGGCTTTGGGACGAGCGAAGGGAGATTGGGGCAATGGGCAGAGCTGAAGGGGCAGGTACTGGGCTGGTGGAGGCAGCAAAGTTCTGACGAGCTTCATCCACGACCCCTGCAGGACCAAGAAACATGAGTGGTGTTCAGAGCCCTTGGCCATAGAAGAACTCACTCTCGACGTTCTGGATCCAGATCGTCATACGGTCCATCCTCATCTCTTCCTCCTGCCGTTCTGAACAGACGAGATCAGCCTCTGCTACTGAATAGATCACGGGAGAAGTGCACTTACCATCGTCCTCCCACGACGGCTGCTCGCTCAGGCTATGCGAGTCGTCGTCCGCGTTGTCAGAACCCAACGTGAGTGCTGGCGTTGACCGCCCGAGCAGCTGAGTCGAAGACTTGTACAACCGTACCGCGTTGCCTGAGCTCCGCATGAGCCTCGCAGGACGCCGGCAGAGAACCACGATGCACGTACCAATAGACATCCTCAAACTCTGCTTGAGCACACTGATACCCGACTCGTTAACTTGAGGAGGCACCACCTGCTCTTCAGAGGGTTCTGGGTAAGGCATGATCAATAAGCACGCCACGTTCGGAGCCGCCTTAACCTGTGCTCACCTTCAAACAGCGGACTCAACGGAGCCGGGAGCGGGGCTTCCGGCGGGGTCAGGGCCGGCCCAACGCTGATCTTGGGCAGCACGTACTCCCGCTCACTCCCCTCGCGCCTCGCACGCTCCCTTGCTGCCTCCCTCGCACGCTCAAGCCGCTCGCGTTCACGTTCGCGCTGCTCCTCCTCGGCCCTTTCGCGCTCCTGCCTCTGCCTCTCGCGTTCGGCCTCTCTCTCCCTCTCTCGCTCGCGCTCACGATCCTCCTCCTCGACCTCTCGCATGCGCTCCTTCAAGCGCTCCATCTCGCGCAGCCGCTCGCGCTCCCTCTCCCACTCCTTCATCCGGCTCCTCACCGAGTCCTTGCTCGTGTCTACCGCCTTGTTCTCCTTGTTCTCCTTTCCCTCCCTCCGCGCAGCCGCAACGTTCTCGTCCTGCTGGCGGGCGCTCGTCACATCGCGGAGGATCTGGCTTCTCCGCTTGTCCTTGCCATGCCCGTGTTCCTTTTCGGGCCCGGACTTGGCGCAGGCGTTCTCCTTCGACGCCTGCCCACGGACGGTACACGGCGGAAGCGCGAGTTGGGGAGACGATGCGGGCGAGCGCGGGCCAAAAGGCTTGCGCGCGGCGCGTGCTTTGCCTGCATCGTTCTCCTTCGCTGATGAGGTTGCAGAGAACGTGGTCTTCGAGGCTGGCGGGGAATGCTTGATCGGGGACAGGGCGGAGAACACAGAGGGAATGGCGTTCTGCCTCTTGGCCTGGGTTACGCCGCGCGCTGCAATGACACCAATGAGGCTATGAGAATGTATGTGAGAGCGGGCAAACATCCACCGACCATCAGCGGACTGGAGCTTGGGCTGCGACGCTGAACGCATGTGGCCAGAGCGTGCAGGCGCCGCCAGGGCGTCCCTCTTTGAGGCATTCGCGTTCTCTTTCCCAACTGCGGCGGCCTTGTGTTTCTCCTTATCTGCCTTGGCCTTGTCCTTCTCTTTCTCCTTATCTTTGTTGGCACGCGACGACCAAGGCGAAACGATGCCCTCGAACGTGAGCGATGTTGAACGCGAGTGCGAGACGCTAGCCGATTTCCCTGCAAACAAAGAAGCGTGTTAGTACCGTCCCCACCACTACCAAACGCAGTGTAGAGTGTAGAGGGACTCACTGTGCGCATGTTCGGGAGCCTCCGTCTGCGTCCAGTACGGATCCTCCATCGCCTGTGATGCGGTACATCGGAGGTCTGCATTGGGGAGTATCATCCGGCGGAGGAGCTTCTCGACGCCCTTGGACATCTTCCAGGTGCCAACCCACTTTCCACGGAGAGTGCGCGACCAGTACTTCTCGAGGTCCTCCTTCGTTGAGAATTGTTCGCCCTCGGAGTGCTCGAAAGGTGTCCGTCCAACGAGGATCTCGAAGAAGGTGACGCCGAGCGACCAGACGTCGGATTTGCGGGTGTCGTGGGGGAATCCGCGAGCGCGTTCAGGGGAGAGGTACTATATGGAGTGTCGTTTAGTACCCGAGGTGAACATAGAGTCGAGCGAGCAGGCAATGCGGCACGCATATAGTCAGCGGGGAGTGCTTATCATGAAGAGGAAATGAGGGAAATGGACATACTTCAGGCGTGCCGTAGGAGAGATTGCTATGGAAGGCTTCTGAAGACTGGACGTCATAGCGCTCTGCGAAGCCAAAATCGACAAGTACGGGGACGTTCTCGCCTGAGAGGAGGATGTTTGCGGGCCTGTTATCGTTAGCGGTGCACTGATTGGACATTGCCAGCGCAGGGGGGAAACCTACTTGATATCATTGTGGACGACGCCGTGCGTATGGAGGAACTCGATGCCCGAGAGAAGTGAGCGAAACCACCCCTTCGCATGGGTCTCGGAGACTTCGACCGTGATGAGGCGGGGATGGTACGCCCTGTATCGGAAAGGGTGTCAGATGCATCTCCGACGAGAAACAAGATCATGATTACATGGTGATGAGTGCGTATGAAGGGGTGATGATGAAGGAGTAGAATGGAATGATGGAGGGGTGGGGTTCATGTTTCAGGGAGCGAACGACCTTCATTTCGTTCCATCTGGGAGGATTGTGAATTGAGCGCGGGTGATTCCTGTGAGTAGGGGATGGAGGCACACGTACAGTGAACGAACACGGGCAGCGGTGGTGGAAGTCTTGGATCTATGCACGAGCTTGACTGCGATCTTGTTGTCGTGGAGTTTACTGGACGATGATTCGCCCTTTGGCCTGCATAGCCAAACGCTGCCCCAGTTTCCAAAGCCAATCTGCGAGTTGTGGAATGATCAACGACGCGTTTCAAGAGGGCTAAGGATCAAAATGGAGAGTACGCACTTCTTCGATGAACTGGAGCCTGTCGGCAAGAACCTGGTCTGAAATGGAGAAGATGTCGGTCGCCTCTGACGGAGGCTGGGGAGGAGGAATCATGGTGAAAGAGAGCGAGGACTAGTGGTACAGACAAGCGGAGAGAGACGAGAGAAGAAGAGGACAGGACAAGGAGAGAAAGGAGGAAGGTCGAACGTCAGCTACTCAACTTGTACTTGAAACGCATCAAGGGTTCGACCTCGCTTAGGGACGAGAGTCCAACATGCACCGTGAGAAGCGAAGTCGCCTAACACGAGGCACGCCACAACCGCGTACCACGACGCGTCCAACAAGTCCACCCCTCACGCCACCGCGTTGTCGCCTTCCGCGCTCCGAGCACAACTCCCAACATCCGCCAACTGCATTTTCCTCCTACCAACGCCAGTTGGCAACACACGTCCTCAATGTCCGCTGTCGACGCAAGTCTTCCTCGGACACTCTCCTACACTAGTACTGTACTCGGACTAAACCAGTTCTCAACACAACGCGCGCACATCTTTCGTTTGATCAACTCCCAGGTCTCAGCTCTCTGCCCAATATAATATCACTCCTTCGTCTGGTGCTTGATCAAGACAGTATTAGTACAAGCACTGCTTCTGTCCATATTCGGGCACCTGTATTCGTAACCGCCAGTCAATAGTGCACCCATCCCTATGTACTACCACCTCAACCCCAGCTGGCGCAGCTTCCTGAGCAGCAATGCGATCCGTGCCAGCTCCCTCTCGTGCTCCAGCGCAGATAGAACCTCTTTGATCTCTGGCTCGTTCTCCTCTTCCCTCGGGCTGTCGTACACAGTCGCGGTAGGTCCACACTGGACGTCATCGAGAACCGGATCAACGAGATTCCGAAGTCGATCGTGAGATGGCAATCCATATACGATCCCCCGCTGATGGACGATGTGAGACTCCCCCGGGAAGGCGGGACGAGTGACTCGGGGACAGCTTGCGAGATACTGTTGCCAACTAGATGGTGCTGCCGAGTTCCGCGCTGGCGTAGATATGGCAGAGTCACGAGCAACAAGAACATCACCATCTTCGCGCCGTGGCGATTCCGCAGAGATGGCAGGCGCTTGGGCGACCGTCTTGGACGCAGAGGGATGGCCATTGGTAGCGGTGACAAAGCGAGCAGGGTGTATAGTGTGCATGAGAGACTGCATTCGAGGAGCCGGTTGCATAGCACGGTAGGGAAACTGAGTATGTGCCCCAGAGTGAGAAGGGACCGGGTTGTATGCTTGCTGAGAATCCAGGGTGTTCTGAGCAGCAGAAAGGTCAGCATCGCAGGGTTCAGTTGCAGTCACGTTCTTGTTATAACAGTAGCCATCTCCAAGTGATTCCGAAGTCGCACGCGCAGTGTCATACACCAGAGGCTCGGATTGACCGACTATATGCGGGGGAGTGCGAGGTGGGGACGACGAAGGAAGCATTGGACTGGAGTTCCGGATCGGGGACGACGGTGGAGGGGTTGGAGATTTCTCTCTTTTGACTTCTACTCGAGGACGTGTCCCGGTAGCAACTACAGTCTCGGCATCGAGGAGCTCTTGCTTGACGGTAAGGTCGACGCATCCGTCGCCCGTTGTCCGACCGGACGTTGTTGCACGCCGTTTCTCTGCAGCCCTTTGTCGCATAAACCAGCGAGCGATCCAATCGACGTCGCTGGGGCATGTAAATCAGCTAGCGTGAGGGAAAGATGTCACCGGAGCTGGGACGACGAGCAACACTGACAGACCAGTCGCTGTGGTCAGAACGAGCATTTCCCTCTTCGACGGAGAAGCGTTAGCCTGAAAGGCACGCAGAAGGGCACTACGCTGAGTCTCAGTCGCTCGGACCGCGACAGCGCGTTTTTTGACAACAGGATTGGGGGCAGGCATGATTGTTGGAGGGTTAGAAAGGGCGAAAAAACCAGGCCGAAGTCTCAACAGCTTGCAGAGCGCAATCCCAGCAAAAGCCCACCGCGGGGGTCGAACCCGCAGCCTTGAGATACCCTTAAGGTCAAGTGACCGTAAAAGTCTCACGCTCTATCCGATTGAGCTAGGCGGGCTTATGTACGGAAAGCCAACACAGCATATATACAGTCTGCCGCAAGAGTTCATAATAATTAACTCCGAAATGAGACTACAACGTCATCGACTGGCCGGAAGACATGAAGCGCCCGTCGGTACTGCCAGAGCATTCGAAGGCTCACACATTCTGCCCAGTGAGCTTCTCTCCCACCCTACTTGCTCCGTACACACTCCCCTGCCCGTCCCGCTAGACTTTTCACCGTCTTCTTCACTGTTTGACGATGATGTCCTCTCGCCTTGCTCGCCGCGTCCTCGCTCAGTCCGTGCGCCCCGCCGCACGCGTCTCCGCCCCTGCTGGCCGTAGGTTTGCCAGCACGGGCGCAGCGCACGCCACGAAGCAGAGCAGCGACACGACTTGGGCCGTACGTCTCCTTTGTATGCATGCTTGCGATCTGCTCGCTCATCTGTGTATGCGTGATGCGTGCGCGTTGCGCAGATTGGCTCTGCGCTCGTTTTCGGGCCTCTAGTGCGTACCGTGTGTGTTTCCGACGGGGGAGCTGATTGGAACTGGGAGGCGCGACGGTGACGTGCCGCCTACAGATCGCGTACCTCCTCTCGCCTGGTGCCAAAAACAAAGCGAAGCACTCTGCTGAGCACCACCATGCGAAGCCGAGCATTAGCACAATCCCTGATGCTTCGTCTCCCGCCCCGGAGGAGGATTCTGCCCCTGCCCCGGAAGTAGAAAATTCCGTAGCACAGGCAGTAGTGCGTTTCAAACTGTCCTTTATAAAAGAGTCCGTCAAGTCTAATGGTTCACTAACAGGCGTCCGACTCACCGAAGGACGCCCAGGTGGCTGAGGAGGCCGTAAGTCTCGCAGTCCATCGCTGACTGGTAAATTCCTTCACAGACTTTCACAGGACTCCTCTCCCGCCTCTGACGACGGCAAGGTGCACGGCTCACCCGCGTTGACTGATTCCGAGGGCACAACTGTCTCCGCGGAAGAAGTAGACGCGTCCATGAAGCAAGCCTTCGTACGTAGTGTCTTCTACAAGCCTCCTGCTACAGCTCTGTTGACGCGTCTCTACCTCTTCGCTTGCTTCTCGAGCAGAAATCCAACATTCCGGAGGACGCACAACGTGAGGAGGATCGTGACGCCACTTACGCCAGCGGCGCCCCGGGTCAGACTGAGGAGGCCGAGAGCAAGCCGGATCAAAAGGAAAAGCCCGGAAACCCCCACCGGGGCACTTTCCAGAGTGAGGGTGAGAGCGGCCCCACCAACCTCGGCGATGCTCGTGAAGGTGCCAAGGTGAGCATTCTCTGGGCGACTTGCGCGCATTCGTTTCTGACGTTGCCATGTTCTTTGAAATACAGTCCAACCAAGCACCCAAGCAGGCCTCGCAGGACTAATCTTATCATACTTGGACATTGCACATAGACTGATCGTTGCATGTATCTAAACGATTGTGAGAACAGCCACTGGGATGTGCCTCGAGTATATTGGCCCAATAACCGCACGAAACATCAAGCGGGCATTAGGTATGCTGCATAGCACGGATACCATACACCTTCAGACGGCAGAGGTATCCGCATAAGGGACAGCTTCTTCCGCAGAGGTAGGCAGCTCCTCCGTGCCTGTAGATACCAAATACTTCTCAAACCATCCAATGACCTGCGCCACCGCATCGTCCCTCGCCTTCCTCTGCTTTTCGTCCGCCATATTTCCGCGCGTCGTCCAGCCATGGTTCACGCCCTCATACACAACGACCTGGACATCCACCCCCCTCTCCCTCAACATCTCCCCCGTCTTCTCCGCCTTCGCGCGATCGAACTGGGGGTCCTGCTCCGCCGCCGCCAAGCTGAACGGCCTGCTCACCCCGTTGAGCTCCGCAGGAAACTTAACGAGCGACGGGTGGCACGCCACGCTCGCGTCGAACTGGCCGTTCTGCGAGATCGCGAAGCGCCCGCCCCAGCAGAAGCCGACGTAGCCGAGCTTTGCGGAGGGATGCGACGCGCGCAGGGAGGCCGCGACGGCGGCGATGGTGGAGACTTGCCGTGGGGCGTTGCGGAGTACGAAAGGGACGAGGAGGAAGAGCGAGGCGGGCGCGGCGACGAACCGCTGGAAGAGCGTGCGGGGCGACGTGGAGTCGTGCGCATTGAGCGTCCAGAGCGGAAGTTCGGAGCCTAGCGAGATTTAAGAGTGAAAGAAGAGTTGTCAGCTGTATGAATCTGAGGCACCGTCCGCGAGAGTACACGCGCATGCTGAGGCGGGAGAGACGCACCGTCGAAGAGGTCGGGTATGATCACCCTGAAGCCCTTGGCGGCATACTCGTCCGCGAGCAGCCGCGTGTTCACGAACCGCCACCCAAAGACGTCCACGCCGACGACGATGATCCTGTTCGAGCTCTCGTCTCCGACGGCGTACGCGTCGATCTTCCCGACCTTGATCTCAGTACCCTTTGGCGTGCCGTTGTGGATCGAGCCGGAGACGCACTCGGGGCAGGACATCGCGCGAAGGATATTGATGAGAGTTCTGAACTTGAGACGCAGACGTGAGCTCGGGGGATGGGTGTTGTAAGTGGAGGTTACGACAACGTACGTCGACCTGAACAACCTTTCCCCCGGACCCTTTATATATATATCCGAGAGAAGACGCGTGGGACGCGTCTCAATCTTCAAGTACAATATCTGACTAGCAGTACAAAGTACTAGTGCTAGCAACAGTTGTACTGATAATGCAGATTTTGCACGCGAGCATGTGATCATACGCTAGTTACAGATACACGATGACTACAGCAACGCCGGACTCGCCGACGTCACTTCTCAGCGAGGATACCCCACCAGGTGGTCCAGATGCACTCACAAGCTACGCGCCCACTGCGTATCAGAGACATACAGTCGCAAGTCCATCATTTCCTGCTGCTGTAATATTTTGTTCTCATGAACGCTTACGACCATCCTGCCTAATTCCTTGTGTTGGGATAGAGGCCTTGGCCCGTCGTAGTTGTTGATGATACATTACCGGCTGCAGAAGACAACAAACGGGGGGTTGCAACAGAATGTCGAAAGAAATACGAATTACGTCTGAGTCCTTTTGACCTTGCCTAGAGATACAACGTCACAGAGTCTATTCTTCCTTCAACTTGCCAGTGGGACCAGATCCGGGAGAGCCGGGTATGAGACCGGCCTTGACGGCCGCGACATAATGCTGTCTCTTCTCCAAATCTGCAACATTTACATAGTCAAGCACGTCGCATGAAGATACACTGAAGAAGACCTTACCATGCGCCCACATGGCAGCGCCGATGCGGTTCGAGATGGAGAAGACGAGTCCTATAATGGGCATTTTCTCTGCAAGCGCTGCTGCAAAACCGAACGCTACAGCAAACACGGTGTTAACTTATGTTGCTTCAGACTCGAGACCGAGAAATCGGTGACATGCGTACCTCGATAATCCCACTTCCGCTCTTCGATAAAGGTAGCGATCTGGTCTGGGTTCATGCATTTGGCTTTGTAGTACTTCAAGCGTGGTTACGAGTGAGAAGCTGAGACGACAGGAAGAACGCAAAGAAGAGAGACATACAGGCTCGTGCAGGTACCTCGCTGTACCCAGCGCCTTGAACCACGCCGCGATCATCATCCCAGCCAGCGGAATGAAGTCCAGCGGGAGGGCGATCACTAATACAACAAGGGTCAACATCTCACTATTCAGCACCTCGTCGTCTCTGATACACTCATTCGCACTCGAAAGACTGAAGCCTGCTTAAACTCACGCTTAGCGACGATGTTGCCCACTGGCCCGCCCATGAACACACTCCAGCCCCACTTGACGGGCTTCACGCGCGGCGGGTGTTCCCACTCTTCGACATACGGCTGCCACCAGTCGGCGCCCTTCCCGCGCGACTGGATCGTTTGTTCGTACACGCGCTCGCGCGCGACGCGGATGTTGCGCGAGAGGAAGAAGTAGATGATGGCCGAGACCTGGCTCGAGAGGAAGAACAGCGTCGCGTCTGTGTTAACGCCAATCAGCATATCTGCGGAGAACCGCGATAGAAGCAGCTTGGTGAGGTACATACAGGTGGGGAGGTCGAAGGGCATTTGAATACCAAAGATGGCGTCCCGAGAGAGACCCGTCACACGAGGGGACCTTGTCCACCGTTGAATCTAGACAGCCTACAAAGATACTGCACACGGAACAGACACTCACTTTATCAAGAAGAACTCTACAAACTTTTTCTGAATCTTGTACGTCCCAGCTACCTTAGAACAGGTGAACACATGGCGTTTGTCCCCATAATCAGAGACATGGCGGCATCATGCACTTACCCAAATAAGACCAACGGAAGCACCCCTCAGAAAGCCGTGCTTACACTTCTGCCACGCAGGTACCCTCAGAGTGCTATCGGTGAGAAGCCTGTAGAACCCAACGACGACATAGGATGGTGGGAATTGCAGCCTGGAGGTTGCGCGACGCAAGTGTTCCGGCACATCCTCGCCGTAAGGTGATGGCAGGTGGCCAGCGTATCCGCCTGGTACAAGGGACTTGTCTTCCGCGTGCGTCGACACAGACATCTTGTAAAGGTATCAATCACCGAAAGTTTGGAAGAGAGCGCAAAGTTGAAAGTATCCAGCACAAATTGAAAGAACGTGTATATGGCTAATGCGCAGCTTCACCGGTAGTATGCAAGCTCACACCGTCATCGCAGCTGAGCGCTGAGCGCCCACAATCGCTGAACTCTCTTCTGAGGCACTATTCTCGACTGTCGGAAGACAAGGTAATACGTGGACACCCATCAACGGTATGCATTCATGAATTCTGCAACGCTGCTTCAGCTCAGGAGGGGGGTCACCGACAGAGTTTGTTTATTACATGAATAAAGCCACTACCAGCCAGCATGAGATCAACCGGAGCGCGGTCCAAGTCTCATAAATAAACAATTCGTATGGGTGCGGTACAAGGTTGTGACCTCCAGAGGGCGATGGTCGTGTGTGTAGAGGTCGTGATGGTTAGTGGCCTCTGATGACCTTGTTGAGGACTATCATCCGCCCGCCGTGAAATAAGGACAGAAGAGGGAAACACGGGTCAGAACAAACAAGGTCAACACGCATACAAGGGGTGGCGGAACGGGACGTACCACTCTCGTGTGCGACCTCGCTGGAGTCTGTCCCTTGGATCTCGGCAAAAATGCCGACGAGCGAGCGTCGCAGCGCATCTTTGGACGACGCAAACAGCATCTTCTGTTTCACCTTCGAATCGTCGGGTGACCTGGTCAGGGCGATCGCATGCCGGAGCACACGCGCGTCGCGTAGATAACACATCCAGCCATTAGCGATTTTTGTGTTCCCTCACTGAAGAGACCAACTCCGCCGCGCACACCAACGCACTGTGGCGCACATACCCAGACGCACTTGACAGTACGGGTAATGGGCAGGGTGGTATCGACAGATTGATACTCACCAGGAGAAGAAAATGATCTTGCTTCGCTGGCCTTCGTCCTTCTGGTATTCAAAGTCGTACACGGCCCATCGGCACTCAGCCTCAGGAAGATCACCAAGGAAATCGTCGTATGTTGCCTCAAGTTTGCCGTTTTTTTCGACGATGATCTCTGTGTTGTCGTTGGAGAGCGTGAAGATAATATACTTGAACTTCTTCCCGATCTTGAGATCCTGGTACGCTTCGAGACACTTGGGGTTCACGCCGACACCGGAAGACTTGAGTATGTGGGGTCCATCAGGGCTTGCGTAGGCGTGCGGCGGATAGACGTACCATGGTAGTGTGATGTGCAAGAGGGGTGGGCGGGGAGCAAGGCTCAGGATAGTGGTAAGAGTTACCAGAAGAGGCTCCTGCTTAAGTATATCACGATGGCCGACAACGGCGATTGCCGCGCGGTGATTGGCCAAGGCGGTGGCACTCAAGCCGTCCAGTCTCAACTTCGTATTCTCCTATTTTTCTGGACGGATGGTAGCACTGATAGTTGATACAGTTCTCTATTTCGTAAGTAATGTAACAGATGTCCGAGGTCGACAATGTGGCTGAAAAAGAGTGCGCTCTCAGAGCACGACACCAACGCATTACAAGTACATTTGTGCATAGTTAGGGCGGTGTCACCGCCCGTCCTGTTCGAACACTTCATCTAGCCATCGTTCATAATCGTATTCGGGCTCACCAACGCCGCTCTCTGTACACGGCATCGCTTGGCGGAGGAACTCAATTGCACTTGCAGGCAGGTGTGCTACGCGCAGATCCAGCTCCGTCACGTATGACTGTGGCAAGACTTCAATATCGGATGGGGTGTGCGGCGCAATGATGTACTTGCCTTGTCCGCAGCAATTCCTCGGAATGCTTCACGCAACTGTGCAGGAGAGGTTTGGTCCTCCATGATATCAACCTGCGGAACGTGTGAGTCGACCCGGCAAAGGCATATAAGAGGGCCATACCAAGAGATTTATGAAAGCCTCGAAGGTGACCGCGCCGTAGTCTTCCATCAACTGGTCATATATGAGGTCCATATCCTGGCCCTGATGAATACCGTGTCAGCGAGCTTGACTGAGACATTATCTTAGCTATTTACTGAGTAAACAATGCCGAGACTAGCAAGAGCAGCAGCCATCTCTGACTGGTTGAGTGTGTTCGACTCGTCCTTGTCGAAGTACCGGAAGGTGCTCTCAAACTGCTCTAGCTGAGCCGGGGTGAGATTGGTCATGTTCCGAGACACGATCTGCGTAACAAGGTCAGACATGGATCATTGTGTGTACTCGATTTTTGATGGAAAGCACACCTGGTTATCAACGAATGCGATCTTCTTCGATATACTCTGGGTCACGAGCTCAAGCTCGAACCGCAGATCCTCCAGAGTGAACAGAGTGAAGTCGTTTTCATCAACATTTGCCGCTCGACACTCATCATCTGCGGCTGCAACTGCCATCAGCGACTCGGAGAAAGGTGGCATGCGGCTCTGCAATTTCCGGACTTGTTCTAACTGATCTTCTAGAGGACCCTCTATAGAAGCAAGCTCAGAAGATATCTGTCGCAACCGTTTCTCGAAGCCATTTGCAAGATCTGCGAATTGGTGACGGAGGTTGTCTTTGATCCTAGATTGAGTGTCGCGCAGACATGAGCTGCACGTCGTTGGCTCGGGGAATCGCAGTTACGCACTGTCGAATTTCAGCATTGATCGCACGGGAACGTGTCGCCTCAGCTTGCAGCAGGTGATTCCAAGCCATATCCACCTCTGGCGGAGACAAACCAGGAGGAGGAACGTAATCTCTCAGGCCATATGTCTTGAGCTTCGTTTGCACATTACCGAACAGCGTCCCAAGATCTTGCTTCTCGGTGACCCACGAGCGCTTGGTCGTCTGTTTGTAGTTCTGAAAGGACGCGGAATGTTGCACAGCATCTGCATAGGTGCCAACGAAGGACTTCGCGGCCCAGACTTCCTGCATGTCTGACATTAAACGCAAGAGTTCTCGGGCGCGACGTTCATAGTCATTCTTGCTTGTCCAAATGGATTGCATGAGCTCGGCAAACTTCTCTACACGACGCGAGACGGTCTCAGTTTGTTCTAGGGAGTCAATCAGCGATATGATCACACGATGTGGATATGTAGTGGGACAAACCCATAGAGGAGAAAGCGTGAAAATAACCGGCGACATATGTCATGACACTGCGTTCATCCGGGTGCTGTGTATCGCACAAGTCCGCAACCTCTAGCAGTTGCTGAGCGTATTTTGATATCGTCAGCAGAGCATTGATGTGCGAGAAAGCGGAGAAACAAACAGGAATACTGAGGTGTTCCTGCGCGATCTGGAATGCAAGACGCGTATTTCCATGTCTGTCGGTCTGGATGGTTGAGGTTAGCTCTGCCCATGGTTGGCCCTTGGCTTTATAACTCTTACCTTATCGAGTTTGTCGTAGTCGATCAAGTCAGGGCGATGACAATGAATGAGAGCACATCTATTTTGCGTGACGCGTTTGGCATCGCTCTGCAGCGATCAATTGCAAAAACATACAGCGCAAGACCATCAGACCAACTGTAGGAAAAGTCTTGAACATCAACTTCTATATACGGCGCTGTCTTGCGCTGACACCATAGAAGCAGGCCTTCTTTTGCCGATAGACCTTCCTCACTTCACACAAAATATAATTTAGAACATTCCTGTCCATGGTGAGATACTGAAAGTTCAAAGGCGACGAACCTGATATCCGCGATAGTGAACCGTAGAATCAGAGTCCAGATCATTCCCAATATGAGCTTCAGGTTGCCGTCGATAATGTCTGGAATGGAGTCGGGGATGGAAGCATAGGATGTGAACTATTTCCACATACCTTCGGGCCCGATGTTGGTGAGCTTGACCCCGCGCGAAGTAATGAACTCCAGGGCCTTGTTCACGTTCTCAGCCTTCTGAATACGCATCTTTGGGGTCTTGTTATAACGTCCTAAGGAGGTATCGCCTGGCCGAACCTCATTCGAGCAATACGGACGAAAACGAAACAAGACTTACCCATGATTTCCTACACGGTCCCGGTCATGAATACACATCCCGGGAGGGCCGCTTAGATGCCTATACTCACCATGAGTTGGATAAGTCGAACACCATCGGAGAGATCCCGGACAAGAGAAGTCATTGGCGGATAGCCATTCAACTCCAATTTAGTATTGAGCCTGACACACAATAGTTATGAAATAGCAGCATGAGCCGGGAGGTCAGGTTAACATACCATTTGCAAAATGTCCGCTCCTGAACGTCCCGAGAGCGTGCCTCGAGCGACTCGATTGTGGTTGGTGAGAGTGGAGAGAGGAGCCCAGGTCCCCATGACATCCTGCTCGCTTGGTATGTTGCGTCCATCACGGAGGATGCAGCAATAGAGAGACCGAGGCCAGAGCAATGTCGATAGCGGAGGAGGGAGTACTTACTCGGCGCGCAGGCTGTGGCACGCGCGAACTTGAGCGCGTGTTCAGACTCCGCAACGCGTCGAATTCGCGTCTCTCGCGCTGCAGTCTATCTTGCCTCCGCACCACTGCCGTCTTACCCTCGCTCCTCGTCTCTCTGGCGACCATGACAACGACGCAGTTTGACAGAATCTTCCATGGCCTCTCGCTAGAAATCGGCAGTATGTCCTCTCATCTGACTCAGGCATATGGATTGGTCCACAACCTCACATTGCTTCGTTAGAGTTCCGCATAGCCGTCAGTGGCATGGCGTGGAAGGCGGAAGAAGGGGAACAAATGGTTGCAATGCAGGCTTCGGAGATTAGATGGGCGCAATGGATACGCGTCGCGCGTAATTATCAATTGAGGGTTGGGCTGAAGGATCGGTCCAAAGAAACGTTCGATGGTTTTGTGCGCGAGGTGAGTCAGCAACGTTCATGAGATACTCTAGTGATCGGAGGTCAACTATGTTTCAACAGGATCATGACCGACTTGCACACCTGCTCAAACAACACTTCAGCATCACTCTTGAGACCAGGGAGGTATCATTCAAAGGGTGGAATTGGGGCGTGACGGATTTCCAAGGTACGTCTCGGTCCTCCCGGTACTGCGTCCATTCACTTTTTAACCCTACTCTTAGGTCAAGATCTCGCGTTCCTTGTTTCAAACAAAACGGCTTTTGAGCTGCCCCTAACCAATGTTGCTAACTCCAACATCGCTGGCCGTACTGAAGTATCTCTTGAGTTCGCAACTCAGACTAAGAAGCCGTCTCGGAATGCTCCGGATGAAATGGTCGAAATCCGGTTCTATGTACCCGGAACCCAAACTAAGGGCCGCGGCTCGGATGCTGGCTCGCATAAGTCTGACGATGAGGACGAAGGAGAAGAGATTAGTGCGGCTCAAGCGTTTCACGACCTGGTTAAGGAGAAGGCCGAGCTCGGTCAGGTATCCGGCAACATCATTCTCAGTTTCGACGAAGTCAACGTTCTCACACCCAGAGGACGTTACGATGTGGACATGTACCCGGAGTTCCTGCGGTTACGCGGAAGGACGTACGACTACAAGATCATGTATGGTAGTATCTCAAAGTTGTTCTTGTTACCAAAGGATGACCTACATGTTCTCTTCATTGTGAGTTAGTTGCTTCTTGTCTATCTTCTCGGTCTGATGACATCATCCTGCTCACAGCTGGGCCTGAATGTGCCCATCCGTCAAGGTCAGACGCGATACCAATACCTAGTCATGCAGTTCAGCCGTGAAGAGGAGATCACTGCGGAACTCAACATGGCTGAGTATGTAAACGTCCCGTCCATGCCTATCTCGCCAAGGCTCATAAGCAGTTCAGGGAAGAAATCGCCAAATACGACAGACTAAAGAAGAACTATGAAGATCCAACGTATGAGGTTGTCTCGGGTGTCTTCCGTGCGTTGTCAAAGAAGAAAATCATTGGCGCTGGGACCTTTCAGAGGTACGTCTTATGTCCAACGCGCTGACTATCACCCATTCCAAACATATCCATACAGCCGTGATGGACATCCAAGCGTCAAGGCTAACCTTAAAGCTGTGCAAGGCGATCTCTTCCTGCTCGAAAAATACGTCTTCTTCGTCTCGAAGCAGCCGACTCTCATCGAACTGTCAGACATCCATCAAGTCGTCTTCTCTCGTCTCGGCGCGGGCATGGGCGCATCTGCTGCGCGGACGTTCGACATCAAGTTCATGATAAAGAGCGGAAGTGACCTGACGTTCACGAGCGTGAATAAGGAGGAGTACGAGGTCGTCAGCAGTTACCTCCAAGAGAAGAAGGTGAAGACAAAGAACGAGATGATGGAGGGCGAGCTCATCATGGGCGCGGATGACGAGGACGAAGAGATGCAGAGCGTTGCGAGCTCGGGTGAGGAGGTGCCAAAGCCCCGGCGTGGTGGCGATGACGACGATGATAGCGAAGATGGTGAGTACCAACTCTCTCCAGCCTACATCATCATGGGCTAATCATGGGCTAATCACCGTCATTACACAGACGAGGACTTTGAGGCATCCGGTTCTGACTCGGGCTCACCTACGGACTCCGACTCGTCCGACGAGGGAGGCCAGACCGCCTCAGACGCAAGCGGCGACCGTGACTTCATGGCAGCCGCAAAGGGCAAAGGTAAAGCGAAAGCCGCACTCAAGAAGACGCCCGCGAAGAAGAGCAACGCGGATGAGAGTGACGCAGACGATGATGACAAGCCAAAGAAGAAAGCCGCGCCGAAACCAAAACATAAGCCGAAGCCCAATGCGAAGGACAAGGACAAGAACGATAACGCGATGGATGTCGACGAGGAGCGGCCGAAGCCTAAGCCTAAGCCCAAACCCAAGGTGAAGGAGGGCGAGGACGGCCCGGCAAAGAAGAAGCGAAAGACAGAGGATTAGTCCTTTCTTTGCGTGTATGTTTCCCGTTTATTACCGAGCAATTCTATTCTACGGGGTAACTACCAAACCCTTGAAGCTCTTCATCGTCAGCCATCACGCGCAGAATCGTCTCTGTCGCATACGGGCGAAGTCTCTTCTTCCTGCAGGTTAGGGAGGGCGGGCTCAACCCCGACCACTTCAGGCAGGCAGCCGTCCGATGGGTAACAATGCCCTACAGAAATAGCACTCTTGTAACAATAGCTGACGCCACCGAGTCCGAATAAATCTCCGGCGAGCATTCTTCCCCTTCCCTGGCTTCGCTCATTCGGCACAACCTTCTCTATCAACCATTGTGACCGCCAAACAGCCTCACTACCCGGTGAGCCCGAGTTCGTAGCACTACTACTCTACCATACCTCAACTCGCGAGCGGCCGCACGCTCGACACGGAATGACATTGCAGATATTAACAGGTGTGCACCACTAAGAACACGGTCTGCGATTGCCATGGGCACCTCATTCAATGGCAGACCTGGACTCCTCTGGACGTGGACAGCCGTGGACCCGTCATTCGTGCCATCATTACTACTAAACGGCGTCAACAAACGCGGTCATCCATAGTTTTTGAGCCCACACGGTCGATTATGATTGTTGCGAGGTCTGAGATATCATCTGGTCAGCAGCAGATACAAGTTACTAGAGTCTGCTTTGTGTACGTTGGAATCATACTCTCCGTGAACAGGATGATCCTATGCGGGACACTTATCTGCGTAGGGACTGATCCCTTTCAAACAGCGGATACAGACATCCATGCTCCTACGCTACTACACACAATGTATGATAAATTTCACCCTTGGGTTTGCCAGAGGGTTGGTTGATGGCGGAAGGGAAGGGAAGTCCAGAATAGACCAGTAGGCGGCCACTACGCGTCCTGCATGTCGCGACATTATTTCTGGGTCGTCTAGCCAAATGGAACTCACGCAATGGCGTGATATCATTACATCCCACGCGTTACACATCTACAGCTGAGGGGTATGGTGTTACATCCCACTTGAGAGGGGGACACAGGGAAGCGCGACATTACACATGACTAATGAGGACGGGAAAAGATAGGCTTGGAATGGAACAGGGATAGGAATGTGTGTGGGTCTAAGGAAGGGGGGAGCTCGGTGATGTGCCGCACTATCGGCGTGCGAGGAGAGATCCAGCGGCAGGCTCGAACGCGTTTGGCGCGACCATCTCGGACTTGGAGGCGCCGACGACGACGAGCGGCTGAGCAGGCCGCTTGCGGGTGCCCATGCGTTGCAGAGTGGTGCTGCCCGCGGTGGTTGACACCACGTTGCGCTCTTGGAAGAGGACGTATGACTGAGGGATGGGGACGTCAGCACCGAACACAAGACGATCAAGGAGAATACGGATGGATGAAAATGGACATACGCGAGCAAGGAGGATCTTCTCCAGCCAGTTCTTGCCCTCGGACTCTCCACAGGAAAAGACGTGCACGTAGTCGGACGTGTTCTCGAAGTAGGTCAGGCTGTCTGTGGACTTGACGGAGAACACGTAGGGTTTGGGAGCCTTGTGCACGCGGGTGACGTAGAACGCGTCGAAGTTATTCAGTGAGCACAAGAACGTCGCGTCTTTGCCCTGCGAGAATGCGATCAGTGCTCTCTTGTGATTATCGAAAGAACGAGAATCACGCACAGTGTCGCGTTTGGAGAGCCACAAACTGTGCTCCCGAAGCTCCATCCACCGCTTCTGCCACTTGCCGCGCTTGTGCTCCCACTGCACGTACCCACTGCACATCGGCGAGCTCAAGGGTACAGCCTTCGAGCTGAGCAGCGGCGCAAGGAGTGTCTTCTTGATCACGAGCAAGTTGACCGTCTTGTCCGAGTTCCACGCTCCGCACACGTCGTTCAGTATCTCGAAGTTACGGATCGGACGTTCTGTAGGTCCCGCATCGCGATCAGTACCTCAACTTCCAATCGCCAAACCGCAGAAGGGGACGGAAAACAACCCACCCATGCCAAAGTCCTGGGAGACCTCCCACAGCATCCACCCCCCACTCCCCGCACCCTGGTCCAGCGCGCCCTGCCCGTCAACCATGTTCAGCACGTCGCCCGCACTCGTCCCCGAACCGATCTCGACGAGGCAGAACCGCTGCATGTTCCCAATGAACACGCGTTGCTGCCACATCTGGCCCGGCGCTTTGCCCGGCTGCGAGACTGTCGACGCCGGGACAGCAGACGCCCCAGGCCCGGACGTCGTCGTGGCGGAGCGCGCACGCGAGATGACCACGAAGCCCTCGTTGACGGCAGGTCTGGGAGAGACAGGGATAGGGGGAGGCGGCGGCGGCGGAGGAGGAGTGTGCTCCATACTGGGACGGCGGGAGGACTCAGACTTGACGGAGCGGGCACGATCGAGGGTGGACGAGTGGTCCTCTGCGAGCGGACGTCTTCTGCTCGCGCTCGTCATGCTGCGCTTCGGCTGAGACGAGCGGTCGGAGATGGGGAGAGGAGGCGCGAGGTCGTCCTCTCCGCCGCGCGTGCGGTGGAAGGAACGCATGAGACGGAGAGTCCGGCCGGGATCCTGCGCTGGGGGCCGGGACGATGCTCTTGAAGCCGAAGCAGCGTATGTCTGTCCGTCGCTCCTCATCGACCGTCCACGCGCCAATGGCTCATATCCATCAATCGAGGGCCGTTTGGAGCAGGGAGCCAGTGGGGATCCGGCTACAGGTACAGGTACAGGAGGGAGGGCAGGGGAAGTCGGACTCGAGCTAGTCTGGAGCACAAGCAGTCTCTTCGTCAGATCCCCTGCGGAGAACGGGCTGTTCATGTTGCTCGGGAGCGTCTTCGTGCGCGGCCGGCCGACGGATTTCGAAGGCGAACTCTGCTGGATTGGGGCCGTCGAGGCTGCTGCAGATGACATGGTACGCGTTGAACGCTGCTCGCCCTGTTGCTGCTGCTGCTGGCGGAGCGCCTCCTCAGTGCGCTGTGCGCGACGCTCCGCGCGCTTCTGGTCCAACTCGTCGCGCACTTGGCGACGAATCGTCTTCTGTGCCCTCAACGCGCCCGGGATGTGGCGTGCAAGAGGAACGTCGTCGTCGGTCATATCCGCCGCCGAGGGTGATGTCAGTGGCAGGGGCGAGTGCATCCCGGGACGCGTTGTGTCATGTCGCTTCCGGGTCCTGTTCACACTTGGGCTATCCTCGCCATAGTCGTCCGTCCCGCTATCCTCGCTCTCCGACTCCGACTCCGGCGCAGCAACATGCGCAGAGACTGGCAGGCGTGCAGGGCGCCGCCTTCTATCGTCATCGCTATCATCGTCGTCCCCGCCCCTTCTCCGGTATCCCCCATACCCGTTCCTGCCCCCGCTATATCCACTGCCGCTGCCACTATGACCGTTGGAGGAACTGCCAGCCGCGGATTGACCATGGCCGCCTGAGCCGCCGCTCGGCCGTCTGCTCCTGCGAGAGCTGTAACCGCCCTCAGGCGCGTCAGCGAGCGCGCCTTCCCCAAACACGTCTTCAGGCCCACAGTAGGAAGAGGAACGCACTGAGTCATCGGATGACCGCATCGACAGCGCAAATCGTTCCGTCAGGTCTTCTGCGAGGTCTTCCAGGTCGCTCAGTACGTCGTTCATGCTCCCACTGGAGCCGCCGGAACCTCCTGAGCTGCCGCTGGTCCGGTGCGTCGACGGCCACGGGATGCCGTACCCAAAGACAGGGCGTTGCTGGGCGGTCGACGGAGTGCCGAATGGGTCGCGGAAGGAGCCCACGTCATAGGAATAATACCCATCTTCGTCCTCACCGAAATCGTACTCTGACGAAACAGTTGAAGACGAGCGGGACGAGCGTGAGAGGCAAAGGAGGGGAGACGGGCACGCGCTGTCCTCCGTAGAGAGGTCCTCGGAACTGGAGGTCTGGAGCTCCGCTGGAGAAAGCGGTGATAGCGGGACCTTGAGCAGACCGGATTGGCCGTGGCCATGGATGTCGTTTGCCTCCGTGCTCCACTGCGATTCGCCAGAGGAGTCGGACGGGACGCGGTGCATGGAACCCTCTTGAGTGCTGCTCTCGTCACTCCCTTGGAACTGCACACGAGTCAAGACAACGTTCTTGATGGTGCCTTCGGACGAACCCGGCTCAAAATCACCCGAGGGATAGAGAGCGGATGGTGGTAGCGGGGTACGCCCAGGCGTGCCCAAGTGTGAGATCGCCTCGGAATAATCGTACTCGAGCGTAGCCATGAGGTCGCTTGCAAAAAGCTGCGTGTTGCGATGGTGCGCAAACAGCTCGGAATATCCGGGGTGCACAGAGTGATCAGCATCGACGTGCATATGGGGGTGGGAGCGCGGGAGAGGCGGTAGGAGGGATTGCGCACGAGGTGGGGAATGAGAATTGAGGGACGGCTCAACAGAAGCGAAGGAGGAGGAGGTAGGAGAAGAGAAACATAGCGATGGAACGGTGGACGCAGTCGAGGTCCCAGACGTTGAACGGGAATGCAAGACCAAGCTAGGAGACTTTGGAGGAGGTGTGGGAGGTTTGTCCTGATCGTCTGGATCGTCAAAGACCGCGTTCCTTCTTTCCATTTGTGGTTGTAATGAAATCGAAGCCGAAGACACAGCAGAAGCACCCCGAATTGGCTCTCCTTCCGATTCCGCGTCATGCACAGAAGACGAAGCGCCCGCCAGGCTAGAAGGTTCCTTTGTTGTGGGCGTCTCTAGCGGAGGTATCCCACCATCCCCCGCATTTTCGCCATCGCCGTCGGAATACATCCGCGAGTCTCTGATTATGCTCAGAGTTGGTCGCCTAAGGTGCCTGCGTCGTGCCACTGGAGACATTGAGAAATTTCTTGCATATGTGGGCGACGGGGGCGCCGACAGGGCCGTCGAACCCGCTGAACCGGGGTCTTCCCATGGCTCAATCGGCAGCTGGGCGCCCGGCCGCCCTCTACGTACCTGCGAAACATCGCGACGGTCAGCATCGCTACGTTCTCGTTTTCAGGTTACCGTGCAACTGCGCAAGTTAAAAATAATAGCATCGGAGTATGACTACACACCTTGGGTACGTGAATGCTCGTACTCGCAAGCGTATTCAAGGATGGCAACGAAGGGCGCGGCGCAAACGCCGGACGTGTGTAAGCAGGGCGTACTTGAGGAGGCCCTGATGACTTGGGTCTCCGCGCGAGACGCGGACGCGTGGGTTCTATCGGGGAGGACGGAGGAGTTGATGGGAGGTCACGGAGGGACTTGGACGAGGGTATCCCGCGCAGACTACGTGCACGACGTGCATCATCTCCACCATCCTGTTCTAAAGCACTTTGCGCCAAAGGCGACAAGGGAGTCGGAGGTATACGTTGAAGATCCTCAGTGAAAACATCGAAGACGGAGCGTACTGGTGATGTCGTACGCGACGCACGCAGAGACGGGGCAGGAGAGAGGTTCGCAAACGGGTCCTCGTCGAGCAGGTCTGGGGGAGGAGAATTACGCGAAGGGGTCACGGGCCCAAATGAGGAGTACTCAGAGGATGGAGATGTAGCGCCTGAATAGAAAGAGAGCCAGTCAGTCGAATTGTCGATGACAGAGAGGTCGTTGCTGCTGGCGGAGGTGACAACGCTGCTGGTGGAAGTGACTGTGTGTGAGCGGGTTCGACTAGTTGAAGAAGTCAAGGAGGGTGTCGAGCTGGAGGCGGAGGCGGAGGTAGAGGGGGAGACCTGGGGCATGAAGGGAGGGACAAGGATGGAGGTGAGAGATCGACGCTTCTTGGTCATACTCGGGAGCGAGAAGGGGTCGGGAGTTGAAGAGGTACGCGAGCGGCGGTGATGGTGGTGGTCGGGAGAGAATAGAAGGGGGTCTCGCGAGAGGAAGCTGGTAGACGGGGTTGGGGACTGAAAAGAGAGCACGTGTGAGCAGGATGAGCGCGATTAAACGCGTAACGATGGGCGGTACGCGTGTGGAGAAGAGAGTGCTGGAACGCCCGCGGAGAGAGGGAGGGTTGGGAAATGCACGAAGGCATCACCCGCGCCTGGAGGACAAATCGTGTGTACCACGAGGGAGACCGAGTGCCTGATGCAGACACGGAGTCGAAAGGCAGGACGGAGGACTCACCCGCAGCTTATATCCTTCGCCGTCCAAGCTCGGATCGTAGGGAATGAATCCGAAGTGATTCAAGAGAATCTGGTGCACGAATCGACCGTCTGAGTCTCCAGGGGTGACTGTCTGCTCGTCAGCGGCACACGACCCCGTTCCGGTAACGCAGGTGTCGTCAAATTGGCCGGGAAGACGGTGCGAGTCGCGCACTGTCAATGGTCGGTTCTCGGTCGAGTTGGGAAGAGAAAAGAGCAGGTTCTTCGGCGGGCGCGTTGGACTGTGGACTGGCCCTTGTAGAAAAACCATTCTGGCTGGAGCAGTACTAAGGGACCTGGACAGGAGCACACAGTCACAGTGTGAGATCGATGAGAGCTGGATCATCCCTCTCCCTCGCGAACCTAAATCCCCTTCCGACACATCAGGCAGGTCGTTCTCACACTCATCATGCCGCCCTCCCCCGTCAGCGCCCACCGTCCGCCTCGTCTGCGCCCATCGATGCCCGCGTTCTGCACGACACTGACGACGCCCACAACGCTGGCAGCCTGGCAGTCTCTGGAGACAGCCGTCGCTGGATGAAACCTTCTCATCATGCCATTTGGCCGTTCACACCCTGCATTTTTTCCTTGCATTTCCCACCCAGCCTCTCCATCTTCCTGCCCAAAACGATGTTCCCACCCTAGATTTCATCGGGCGTTCTCATCCTTCTGCAGCCGGAACCGAGTCAACCGGGCCTAGAGCTCTTGTCCTTACTCCCATCAATGTTCAGCGCTCAGCCACTGCTATGCATCCCGTCCTTAAACCATCCCAGCAAGCCACTGACAGCCACTGACGCACCCAACGGTCATGCGTCCCACATCGTACAAGGGAAACACAAGAGCAACCTCGATTCGGCCAACCGTACGAAGCTTGGTATACGCTGCGCTGCGTACAGGCATCCGGACCTCGTCCATTACCTCAGAACCCCCGCTCGGGAGATTGCCTGATCGATGAACCTTCGCGCTTCGAGCTGCATTACTCAATCATGAGCAGTTTGACTTATCTCCGGGCTGAGATGTCTCGCCGAGATCATTTGTTACCCAATTGGCCTGTCGTCGGCGTCCCCGTTGGACATGATATGTAAGTGAATCCCCGGTGCGCGCGCCCGCGCTCATCGGTCGCCGGGAGTGTCAGCGTGAGCGAGTTCGACATTGACACCATTAGCGGCGTCGCGACTGCGACCCCACATCTACATTCCTCACGGACTTTTGGCAGGCACAACGCCGAAGAGTCAGGCCACATGCGATGCACACGACGTACGTCACAAACTCAACGGCCCACATGAACCTTTCCTGGATCGGCGAACACTGAACCAAGTTCAAAGTTAGCGCTATGCAAACCAGTCTGATGACTCTGCCTTCGTGACCACCGGCAAAGCCGGACGACCTCGCGGCTTGAGGTGACGCGTGATCAACTTCTGAGCCAATTCTGCGTACGAAATCCGAACTACTCGAAAGACAGGTTACTCGGGCGGAGCTGACACATACATTGAGTGCAGCGTGGCTACTTAACGTTTACTCAATGTGAACCTCCAGCACCCGAGCGCTGCTCGCGCTGCTCCTCGGCCGGGGAGTGCGTATGACACATACATACCCGAACCTGTGCGTAGAATGGAACGTTGTGCCTCTCTGTTCGGTGGACACACTATAGAGAGCATTCTTCCACCTCAGGCTTCCACAGGGCGAGAGCGGGCTTATGGGAATGCCGCACCTCCTGAATAGATAAAGGGCGAGAGCGGGCTTATGGGATTTCCGCACCTCCTGAATAGATAACAGCCATGACGTGGATCGGTTAGGAGGTGAAGAAGTGTACAAAATACTTTTGCCTAGCTTCCTAACGGTACTGCCCAGTATCTCCTCGCTTCGTCTATATTCAAGCTCAACGCGCCTAGCTTCCTAACGGTACTGACCAAGGATCTCCTCGCTTCGTCTACATTCAGGCTCGACGTGAGGACGAAAGCTCTGTGAACGTACCAACCTTTGAATTGCTGCGATGCGCTCATACGGGTTTGCTCGCATCCGCTTGACCATGCGCTTGCTCACCAGGAAGCTCATGAGAAGCGAATAGGTGCACACAACCCAGCTGTCCAGGGACGACGCAGTCACACGGTCGCAAGTTTGAGACACCGGGGCACATGGACGACGCAGTCACACGGTCGAAAGTTTGAGACATCGGGGCACAGCGGGGCACATTCAGTCAATGGTACCCCTCGTCCGGCAGCGATTGAACTCGAAGTTCGCGAGCATACCGAGTCCAAACAAGCTCGAGAGGAACCTAGTACCATATGCGGAATCCAGACGCGATCCCGGAGCCTGCACGCTTGGGTGAGGCCGATTGGCCGCAAAAAGGCTAGCATTGGAGAGACGGAGACTCACGTAAAGATCGAGTCAATGCACGCCGGGGTGCTATCCGCGCTGTGAGAGAGATGCGCACCGGTTTGGGAAGCGAGCATACTCGCCGACACGCCGGAAAAATCGTCGCCGCTTGCTAGCCTTGGCGCGTCCCCGGTCGCGCGAAAGTAAATGGATGATGGGTATGGCCCGCTCAAGCCCCGCTGCGAGAAAGCGTGCGTCAGTGACAGCAGAGCTTCAAAGACACGTGTGTACGTACCGCAGGAGCCTAGAGTATGGTGCGCTGCTGTGAAGACGCGCCTAGTCCGGACCTGCACGGTGCCTACTACCTAGCGCCGTTGAAGAGATGAGAATACAGAGCGCTGAGCGGTCCCGCTTGCCTAGAAGCTATGGAGATCCTCCGTGGAATTCGAGTAGCGCAAGATAGAGAGTTGCCCATACCTATTGTCCGGGCTCTTCAATGATCAGTCGGCCACTTACCTGCCTTTCGGGCACAAGCGAGGAAGTTGCTCGGGAGGCCGAAGTTTCCCGTTAGAAAGGCCAAGAGTCCAACGAAGAGTCCTATGGGAGTCAACACAGCGGTCAACCAAGATCCCCGGCATGAGCTTGAAGAGCGGTCATGAGATGGATGTGGTATGAAGCTGGGAGTGTTTCGTTCGAGTTGAGAACCAACTCGGACTTTTTTCTAACGCCACACGCCGCCACACCTCCACGTGATCGCTCCCCTCCTTTTAAGTTCTCTTCGGAGTCTGCGTCCAAGAAACTCTCGAGACTCGAGCAGAGCTCGCTCGGATGCCACCGAGTCGTCAGTAATGATTGACGGGTTAGATAGCTCGTCGATGCCGCCGGGTTCCTCGGTCAGAGTGGCCATAGAATCCCTTTCCCGCGAGTCGGAAGCTCGAAGACGATATGTGTATTACTATGTATATGGAAGCGAGTCCGGCAACTTGAACCAAGTGGCCAATTGGTTGTTCCAGGGTATGTCCAGAGACGGCAACTTCGATAATCACGCTCACAACGAATTTGAAGCTTCCAGTGCGGGCGTTGAAGCCGAAAGCCAGGAGTGATGTGGGCCGAATCAATGAGGGAGTTTCTTGACCGGCATTGTCCAGCTCTCCCGGGGCTTGTCAGGTACAGGAGAAAGAACCACGGGTATCCAGAGGGAGAGACGAGATCACGTTCGTCATCCTCCAACATCACCATGAAGCATAGCACTTAGACTCTACATCGTCCCAACCCCGAGGATAACATCAAGACGACGTCCCACCCTGTCTCAACATCCCCAAACGCATGAACTCGCAGTGTGTTGTCCAACCGGACCGACTCGATAGAGCCGACGCAGCCCCCGACGAGGGCTCCCATGTGCGCTACCAACTTCTCCCGCACCACGTCTGCTGATGCCGGGACGTCCCACCCTCCCCGTCGAGGGTCGCAACGCAGTGTGAAGAAACGCAACCGAAGCTTCCAAGGTATCGGCGCTCTCCCCCTCAACTGGCAGAGACCGTCGGTGTTCACACATCAACGCGTACCGGCTCGCCGCACGCTGTGCCCCGTGCCCCGCTCAGGCTGGGATGATGACTGCGTGTATGTTTTGGCAGCGAAGGGCAGAGGGACGCCATCCGGTCGGCTCGGGGAACGGGAGCCCACTGGCTGGACAACCGGGATTGAAGACGTGGAGGATCGAGGAGAGAGCAGCCTGCCCACTCAACGTTCCGAAGAGCTTGCTGACATTGCCCATGACTCGGACGAGCCGACCCGTGTATACCACCGAGAGCAGCGGGCGTGCCCTATGCATGACCGCAACGTGCGCAGCCGTCATGTGGCTCCGACTGCTGTAGAGCTTCAGCTCGTTTGAATGGTCGGGCCAACCGGAGCTAATGGAGGATCATGTCGAACATCCCGTACGAATGTGGAGGTTGATGCCATTTGAACGAGTGAACCGGCGTTCGGTATGAGAAGATGACATCCTTTCTGGCTCCATAATTGTCGAGTGACTGACCGGCAGCGCACGAAAGCTGCAGAATCATCACCCCAGCCCATGGCTACCGTGAAACACCGCGAGAAGCGTGTCTATGGGGCCAACTCATGCGTCAGAGTGTGCTGTCATCAAATCGTCGCACTCGGTGACGGGTACGCCTTTATTTAAAGACCATGCGATGCACAAATCAAAAGTAAGCCTAGGATCACCACATAATACCTTGAACAAGGGAAGCTCTCACAGGTACTATACGACTGACAACAAAAGCAGGCAACCCTGCGAGACCGACAAACATCATCTCAAATCACCTGCAACCAGTGCAAGCACTCACATGTGGACGAACATCTGCAAATTCATCGTGAAGTTCAGCCCAGCAGCACTAGTCAGGTGCTCGTCAACATTGCAAGGATGCTTATAACAATGAACATCCTTCCACTATTTGCCCTGCCTGAGCGCGCATTTCCACTTCTGATCCATGGAAAGGCGTGCTGGGCCTTCGAGACCAATACAGGCTGCAAGCCTGTGATACATATGATGACACCCTGCGATCGCACAGCAGTCGCCATCCGTTCGACAAGTCCAAATGGTGGTAGAGCGTTAGACGGGTATGAACATTTACACATGCATTACGTCCATTATGTAGATTGTTCTCGAGTCCAGCCAACGGTCGACCATGTCATGTAGTGAACACGACAACTTCGTTGTTCAGACCATATTACGATAACATTCATTGAAGGCAGAATCGTCAGCATGCAAAGCCGTGGACAGCGAGATGGCGCATGACATACCTCACTTTCACGAATGCGTCGTTTGTTCTCGCACATGGGTCAGACCATACATAACAAGTGGACAGTCAAGAGCACTTATTGCACAAAGATTGAGGCCAATTACTTAGCGTAGTAATTCATGCTTTGGCTCTCTTGACAGGCAAGGAGGGACGACTCGGCGTACCACATAGTAGTTGCATTATGTATTGGAACCGTAACTATGTTATGGATACATCTCACCCCGTCCATTGATTGGTTTTTATCCCTCAAAGGTGAAACTCGCGCCAACCTTGTGCGCAGCAGCATCCGAGGTGACGTCGTTCAGCCTCTGGGTATCGAGAGCGAGACCGAAGGAAGCACGGACACCGGGACGGAGAGACTGGGTATAGCCTGAGGTTACCTGGTCAGCTTGACGCCCATGGGGTAAGGGAGGAGGGTACATACCGATAGCTAGAATGCCAGAGTTGTTGATCTTCGTCTTGAAGAAGGCGGCGTTGTCGAGGTAGACCTTAGCACCGACCTCGAGTGCGACGTTACCCTTGGGGGCCGCACGGGTGTCGTAGACCGCCTTAGCACCCGCCTCCACGTCGGGATTGACGCGGTGGTAGTAGCTCGCGGCGAACGTGGTGAGGTTGCCAAGGCCGTGCAGCGCAACAGCATACTCGGGTGCACTATAGCCAAGCGCAGCCGCGTACTTTGTGAGCTTGCCCTCAGTCACGTTGTACGACGCCTCAGCACCAACGAGGAAGCCATCACGGCCAATGACGGTGTCAGCAGTAAAAGTCGGGCCCTGAATTGTGCAATAGACGCAATGGGCATCGCATCAACGTAAACGATGAGGCAAAAGATCGCAAGTCAGGCGAGGACACGATGTCACGTCATCAAGTGCTCGCGCCACGTACCTTGAAAACGTCAAGGAACGCACGGGTGTGCAGGCCGGGCTGCTTGTAGGTAGTGGTGAACAGCGCAGACTTTGCACCAGTGTCGGGGGTGAGGGCAGTCGCGAGCTCGAGCTTGACACCCTTGGCGATCTGGTTGTCAATTTCAACCTCAGTCTTAAGGATGTTGCTCGTCGTCCAGGTCTGAGTGAACGTGAGACCGTGGGGCTTGTTGATAAACTTGGCCTCAACATCGCCAGCGATGAGCATGGACTTGGTGTCACGGCTGCCGCCGACCTTGAAAAGGACATTTGAGGGCGTCGAGGTCTTGACCTCGAGGGTGACGCCGCTGAGGGGAATGTCCTTGCTTAGAAGGTCATTGGACGACTTTCCGAGATCCTAGACGCGTGAAGAAGGTGAATAAATGCGCTCGAGAGCGTGACAGACGACTAGGACGGACCTTCCAAGAGGGGGGCACGGGCTGAGGGAGAGACATGGCGTGAGGAGGAGTGACGTTGGCACGAAACTTTGGGGAACACGTCGCTTTAAAGTGCCGGGAAGTCCCGGATCTCGCGCACGCGTACTTTCACACGTGCGCGCGACTGGAGAGCCTGAAGACGACTTGGCCGACCTTCAGAATCGCTACATAGTACTCGCCTCCAGCATTATTCACGCTGTCGACGACGTTCTGCGACCTCTGTCTGACCGATTTCTTGCGTCAGGGTTGCTTGTAAACGCGTCGTAATTTCCCGTGAGGGTTGATGGCAGTCTGTATGTACACACTACCCGAGCGCCCCGTCCCTGGAGGCGTCTCTTTCGGACGGCCTCCGATGTTGCGCGTCGAGAACTACTCGCAAGCGGCAACTTCACCTCACTCATGATCCATCTCATCCGCTCGTCAATATCGATGTTCTCCGACTTTCTTTCGTTCGGCGGGGTCCCCGTGCTTCTGGCGTTGCTCTCTCCGCAGCTTTCCCCGTCGTTGCTAGCGTCTCCTGCCTGCCTGATAAGGCATGAGGTCATTCCATAAAGTCCGCGTGGCTTCTGTCGTCCTCGGAGGATTTCTCCATACTTCTTTGTGCCCTCTCAAGCTATAAAGGGCTCGCACTATCTCTGCGCTTCTTCCAGGCTTTCGTCTAGACCTTTCAGCTCGTTTGCATACTCTCGATCCGCCGCGATGCTCAAGTACATCTCTCCTGACGTAAGTAGTCGGCTTACGACACCTTGCGATAACATGTCCTTAAGCCGCTCTCCTCAGGAGCTCGCCGCGATTATCAAGAGCAACAAGGTCCCGATGAAGGATTACTGTGTCATCGACGTGCGAGACGACGATTGGGGAGGAGGGAACATCAAGGGCGCGCACAATGCACCCTCGAGCCAGTTCTACGTGCATGTCAATGACCTTGTGCAGAAGACGAAGGATATTCCCACTGTAGTCTTCCACTGCGCACTCTCCCAAGTTCGGTATGTCACACTTCATTGTCCGTGAGTTAGAGATCTGATTCATCTTTCAGTGGGCCAAAGGCCGCAACAGTATGTATAGTCTGCCTTTGTCGTTTCGCACGCTGTCTAGACTCGGGCGACATTCATCCAGATATATGCAGAGGCCAGAGACCAGCTGGAAGGCGACGGCTTAGACATTCCCCACCAAGTTCTGGTCCTTCGTGGCGGCTTCTCCGACTTCCAAGCCAAGTTCAAAGATGACCCCGAGCTCGTCGAGAATTGGAGCAAAGATGTTTGGGGCAACCCAGAGTATTTCTGACGTCTCAGTGTTTGTCGCATTGTGCGCAGCGCGGACGTGTGCGACTGGATGTATGAGATACTGTATGAATTATATTTAATGTATTGCGAGCATCTAGAGCTATACTGCATGTGTGCACTAGCAGCGATTGACAACACGCAAAATGCACTCGGGAGTGAGTGTCTGGTATGACTCATCACGTATATGGCTTGTTGTGGGCGCGTTTTGAGGAGGTCCGGAATCTTTGTGGGATCGGTCATTCATGTAGACGTACGGACGACTCATGATGTCTTCTGCTCTGAGCTCGAGCCCTCATCGGTCTTCACGAACCGTTTTGGGATGGCTTCGACGACTTGCTGCACTCTCCGGCGTTCCTCCGCACGGTTCCTCTGGCATATGGTCCTGCACGGTCACCAATACGTCAGCGCACACGCAGCCCGGCATTCACGGGCAGAATACGCGAAGAGTGATGAGCGGAGGACGCACCATGTCCCCAGAGATATCAACATGAACGTCCCCACAGCCCAATTGGACGCGACGAACACGCCTGCGCGCACACCCGTACCCCCATACACACGCACAACCAAATGGAGGAGAACGACCGATAGCCAATGACAGAGCCCCCGACAAGAACGAGCGACGCACATACACACGAGCCGTCAGCGATACCAGACGGACGAGAGCGGAGGTGAACTTGGCGACGCACTACTTGACATGCCCCGGACGACCCCGATGCCCACTCCGCTCGCAATCCCGCTGAGGAGGCTGTTGCGGGCACACGGTATCTCGTTGATCCTGTTCAGGTCATCGCGCGGGGATATCCTCTTCCTTAGACGAAGCGGCAACGGTCAGTCCAAGGCGGATCTTGCGCTCGGGCACGCACACCGAGGAACTTGAAGGATGCGCACCTTGACGGCCTCCTTCACGTCGCCCCAGCGACTTCCGGTCGTCTCTACCTGGTATACTAGCCGTTTCGAGGGTGACGATGACGAGGGATTTGACGGAGATGATGCTTCAGGTTCTGACAAAGGAGACATGGTAGGTCGGGTTCAAGATGACGATGAAGACATACAACGCGACACTACTAAGGGATGTTGTACGGGCGCTCCACATCTTCCAACGGAAATTTGTTTATAATCATGCATGTCTACATCAACCTTTTGATTGATATCTTCTGATATATTTCCACACATTTGACAGTGTTGAAGATGAATCTCGGAAAAAGCACTAACAAGTGAGCACAAAGAGGTGACATAAATCGTGCACAAGCAGAATAGCCCCAAGCAAGGCCACCTTTCATCCATTTGAAACACCAAGCTTCTGACCGACTGGCCAGTCCCAAAGGTGCTCCAAAGAGAAGAAGGGGGATCCCCCGACGACACAAGCCAGTAGTGCAGCAGCAAGGTCATCGCGCCCCCGAGTTGCAAGCAGAGCTCGAGGGACAAGGGCGACAAAAATTAGATAACCAATAATGGAGGCTGTGCCTCCATAATAGTGGTTAAACTATTAAGAACAGATACTACACTTGATCTAAGCCAAAAGGCCAGAGTGGTAAGGATTCACGTTGTCCAGGTACGGTTTATATACCAGAGCTATGCGCGCACGGACCAGGTCAAATATTTGGCCAATGTGTTTGTTCCGCTTACCTGTCAAGCGATGCTATTGTTGTCAGCGCTTCCTGTTGTGTCGCATTAATGGGGTAGTGGTAACCTGGGTCGTTGCCATCGACCCGCCGGGGGTTCGATTCCCCCTTAATGCATCGTTTTTCCACATCGCAGGTTTGCCTCTTCTGTCTTCTCACAACTACGCATAAACTTCATCGCGCCAGTTTGCAATCGCGCAACGACTAGCTTAAGGGAATGAAGGTTGTCGATAACGTGGAGACGAAACTGTGCTCGTTTTCCCGAGTCGAATATGTGACTAGCATGATAATTTTACCAAGACAGAACAAATACGGTTATACGGTGTACAGTAACGTCGTACATCGAGAGCTGTCTATGAAGGGCTTGTTCAAAAAGAAGGATTACCCGGGTGGACCGAGCTTCCCGTTGTCAAGTCCTCCAATGCATCTTGCTTTAGCTGCTTCCCGACCTCCTGATTGCCCAGGACGCCATCCTGCTTGGGGTCGGTGTCCTCCCGAGCACCCTCCTGCGCACCGCGGGTGTGGCGGTCCGTGGTGGGCTCGAAACGCTGATTCTGTCGATGGCGGTGAGCAACGGCGAGGGGCGCTGAGCAATATCTACACTGCTTGCCAACTCACGTTAGGAGGATCCCGCATGTAATCCTCGTGGATGTTATGGTCAGTGACGGCCGGCCTGTCTACGGTCTGGTACGCCTTTTTGAAAGTCTGCTGCTCGTCCGTGACGTTGGCATGACCGACGAGATCGTGGCGGCGTGCAGTCGACATGGTAATGTGTGGTCAATGTGTGAAGGCAATAGCGAGTAGATGTAGATGTTCGGTTCTTGCTTTTCTCGCGAGCCAACCAGGTGCGACATATATATTTTCCGTCACCGAGTCGAGCGGGTACCAGTGCGTCATGGTGATGTCAAGGCATTGGCGGTCTGAGGAGGATCAAAGAACACTGGATATTACCCGCATTTAGTCACTCCACCATATCTGGAAAAGCCGTTATACGTCCACAACAACATACTTACACCTCCCTCGGTTTATGAACTTGCAATGAAATATGGTCCTATGTTTGTATCAGATCTGTCATCTCACCTTATGCAACATCCACATCGAGCCTTGCCCTACGTCTCATGTTCTCTTCCTCGATTTCCGCACACATCCTCTCCAGCATCTCCCTATTCTCCGGCTGCCCAAGTTCAACCCTCCACGCGTCCGGATCCCTCAACTTATGTCCAAGCCGCCGCTTCACCTGAGCGACATACCCGACCTCCCCGGCACCTCGTGCAAAACGGTCCATACGCCTCTGCTCCTCCGTCATCAGCGCGAGCAAATGCGCTGGTGGGCCCTTCCGCATCTGCTTCTGCAAACGCCTCGTGACCTCCCCACGCCGCTCTCTTTCACGTTCGCGCGTCTTGTTCCGGATCTTCTCCCGCCGTGCCTCCTTGATCGCCTCGAGCATCTCGGGAGGGTAAGGCTGCTGCGAGCGGGCCTTTTCCCTGACAAAACTCCCCGAGATGCTGTCCATGAGGTCTTTCATCGGTTCACCTATACGTTGGCGAGTTTCACGAACCATCAGAGCGGAAGCCGGATCAGGTAACGCTCCACTCACGCCAACCATCAGGATCGTCCGTAAACACTCGTTCGAGGCCGACTCCTTCCTCCGCGGCTGCACGGGCGAGACCACGTTCGAACTGGACTTCCGCGCTAAGCAGCCGCATATGTTCCGCCAGGAGGTCGTACTTGACCATACGTCGCTCCCGCGCTTTCCGCCGCGCGGTAATCATGCCTGTGATATGTGCAGGTTGAGGTACAAGGCGGGGAAGGGGGCCGTTGAACAGCGACGGTCTGAGGTATCCCCCTGTCATGATCGGACGCGTTCGCATCCTTTCATACCATGCCTTAAAGCAGTGTACAATGAAGGCCGGACCCATGAACGACGATGAGCATACGCACCATTTCTTCTTCGTATACTTCATCGGCACGACATTGTGCTTGCACACCCTCGAGCATCCTACTGTAGCGAGCACACACAGCCTGAAAATGGGCGTCCCCCTGCTGAGCCCTCCGAAAAATATCCCACCACTGGCGAGCCCGGAGACTGTCAGGCGGGAATTACTAACTAGAGTCAAAGACATTAATGCACCTTGTGAGCCTTCCGCAGCTCCCGAGTGACGTCTCCTTGTGCACGCATGCGTTTGCGATCGTGAAAAAACGCGCGCATACGCAACCTAATCTTCACAGCAGGAGTTGTCAGAGGGCACGTTGTACGCCCAACAAGCATCCTCGAAACCACGTACCATTTCTGTAGGCGCATCGCGCATGATTCCTCTGTACAGCGTCCATAACGTTGGTATGCGATGGGCCCGCAGCCTTGTCAAGGGAGCGCGAAATTGTGTGGGTCGGAGCTCTGAGATGAGCGCTGCAAGCCGAGCACGGTGAGCGACTGACTGAGGAGATGGGAAGGGAATTGCCATGAAGACGCAGACACTAATCAACGCGAATGGACTACAAATATAAGTCTTAGTTCATATGTCAACAGCTGGGGTGGTCCCGAATCTCTGGAAAAGATGATGGTGGAGAAGGTATGTAGTAAGTACTGAAACTTGTTAATGCGATTAGAGCATGAGCGCCAAACAAACCGCCACCTTCTCGGAGTCGCGACTTACATAATGCGACGGAGTTCAAGTCCCTTGACTTCATCAGAGACCTTGTGGTTGCTGATACCTGCAATGGAGCTCTCAGCTGACCCCAACACTTGTCGCGGTTAGACCCTCAGAACATACATAGATAGATGAAGCCGGCATGACGCACACAGGTTCACAAAGTGGAGTTCTAGCAGTACAGATCTCGTCGACGGGATGAAATAGCATTGTGAAGGGCACTATATACAAGATACTAGACAGCCGACGGTACAACTGCAGAAGATGAGAAGGTCTTTTGGTTCGTGATTACGGATTGCTCACCACAAACCTGGGATGCATAGGTGTAATATTATTGAATTTACGTCCAGCACGTTTAGAGCACATCATTTGAGAGATATACAAGCTAAATCTGATACTATGATACGCGACACCACGTCTTCCAGGTCGTCCACATCTCGCTTGACCTTGATTGTCGCTAAGAGCTGTATAGATCTGGACAGAAGAGGGATGGTCCTATCAGGCCTGGGAGCCGTTGCGAACAGAGTCCCGGGGACTCTCCTGGAGAGTGTTGATGTCTTCTGTGACTCCACCGATTGCGCTCAGGGGAAGCATTATTGTCGATCGAACCCCGATAGCAGGCAATCATGCAATACTTTCCAATGTCCAAGATTAATCGCGAGCTTGCGAATTTCTGGTGGCATTAATAGGCATGTGGCGGAGTTGTTGCGGTCCGGACTGTAACCTTGCAAGCCAGCCTCACTGGTTTGGAAGGCAGTCATTCAAGTTCTGAGTAGAAAGAAGGAGAGACTCAGTGAATCCGATGCCAGCGGAGGTATTCATTGTCGATATGCATACAAGTGTCGACGCCTTCCACTATAAGATGTACTTAATCAGCTTAGAGCTGTGCAGTGTTTGATATGCCCAAACAACTGCTGTGGAATTCAGCAGTGCTCAGTGTCACGGACGAGTTCAGTATCCTGCATTGAATGGTGCCCTTATCCCTTCTAGGAAGTGGTTCATGTGGGCGCATACTACTGATATATTGAGGTAAAAGATATACGGATCCCGAAGGAATAGATGATATATCAAGAAGTACATGCTGAAAGGAGCGATCACTGTTTCATGTGAAGGAAGGTGATTATATTCTGTACGCTTCATTCTCATGCAAGCTCAGCGAAACCAACAGCGTTCTTGTCGATGGAGAAGACCGTGTAGACGTTCTTCATGAACCTGAACAGAAGCGTCAGAGCAAAAATCAGAACGAGACAGATGGCTTTCTTACGCGTCACCCAGCAACCAAACGGTGTCTCCGAAGAGGTCCTGTCCAACAACGGCACCAACGCAGTCGCTCGAGCCCTCCTCCAACATACCAAGGTTGATGCTGTACTTCCGTCAGCATCTCCTAAACACATTGGGCAGGGCTGACCACTCACTTGTCAGTGCTGATATTCCAAGCCTTCCCACCCCAGCTGAATGAGATCTGCGGGGGCGAGTCGCACGGGAACGAGTAAAAGCCCTGCTCAACCTCCGCCGCGCCCGGAATGCTCTGGTACAGGGCATCTGCAGCACTGGGAGAGGCGATGACGAGCGTACTTCCGGAGTCAATGATAGTCAGAAGCTGCGACGCCGCAGTCTGACCATTCAACGAAACGGTGGCGTCACCGATCACCCAGTACCCAATGTCGGAGGCAACATCATGATACTCAACCTCGCCCTTGTAGAGGTCGCTGTTAGTCCCGCCAAGGAAGAGTTCGGAGCCGGAATGAGCGAGCTTGAAGGCGAATGCACCTTCCTTGACAGCACACTGCTTCACGGCGGTGAAGAAGAATGGATCCTAGAGCACAAATCAGTTTCGGAGGACACGTGGACCTTGTGTGATATCACGCACCCTACGGAGGTTTGACAGAGCAGGCAGGCCCATGCCCATGAGACCGTCAATAGGATCTGACACGAATTCGGAAGACTCCCGCGTCACGGCGGCGAAGAACTGCCCGGTGACACTCACGTTGCCAACGGTCACTACGAATCAGCCTCAAGTGAGCGATGATACAGACCGTGACTATGAACCATACTGACCGGTGTCGGTGTAGGGCTGACCGGACGAGGTGGAACCGTCGCCATAGCTGATCTGGAAGTGACCACTCTGTTTTTCGCTATCGGATGACGTCGACGGCTCGTACTTGTGATGCTGACCGCAAGATTTGCAAGACGATGAAGGGATCCAGAGGTCGGACGAGCCAGTATCGAAATCAACGGTGAAACTCTGTGGCGGGTTACCGATGGTGATTTGGCCGGTCCACAACAGATCCTGGCCCTCATCTGTGAGAGGGATTCCATCACGCCTCTGGATGGACTCGGAGACGGCCCCAGTGGGCGCGAGCGCCGGGGGAGCAAAGAATCCACTGCTACCCTTCTTCGTATTGCCCAAGTTCTGACGATGCTTCCTGTCAATGGAGCATCGATCAGTATTGGAACGCTGATAGAAAGCGCAGATAGATCAGTGACGAGCTCACTTTGTCAGCTTTCCGACTTCACGGAAGGCCTTGTCGGAATTGAAGGTGCCATCGTCGTTTGTCAGGGAGCTGCGCTTGTGCAAGGGAATGCTGACACCTGAGACGACGCGCACGGGTTCGCGAGCAACCTGGAGAGGTGTGGCGGAGGCGATGATGGCGAAAGCAACAGCTACGAGAATACTTTTGCAGAACATTGTTGCGGAAGATGTGAGGAATGGAAAATGGGTGGGGGGGGGTGAGTAAGTTTGTAGAGACCGAGAGAGCAGGAGTGAACCCGTTGCTGAGATTGTGCTCTTGCCAGAGGTTTTATAGATGAATGTATGAGCATGATGATGATCACGATGTTACAGTACCTATGGAGGATGAAACACGTTCACATCAACAATAGATGAATGCATGCGGTTTGTTGAAGGCATTTTGCACTATTGTCAGGAGGATGGGACTGCCGACTGTTCTCGCAGAAACAGTCAGTGCGACCATGAGGTCCCCCCAACACGGATCGGGACACAAGACACAGCATACATAGCTAAAGACATGTCGGCAGAAGTAGGTGACTAGGGAAGTGCGGTTCCTAACAAGATAATTGTGTGGTCACTATCAGTAGTCAGCACTGCAGTGCATGTAGTGCGATGAAGCTAACTTTGGCCCGTCAGTCATTCGTGAATAATCTATCGATGGTCAATTTTCCATGCTTACGGTCACGAATATGACAGTTGAACTGCGTGGCTTGTCTCATTCCAGCTGTACTTGGTGATGCTGAGGCGGTTGAGCGGGCAAGATGGAGTGTCTGCAGGCTGTACGTATACTTTCAACTTCGAAACTTCCAGATGATGTATAGGTCACTGTCAGGACCTACTCAGGTACCGCATCATTTCCCGTCGCTATGAGAGCAAACATTGCCCATCATCTACTCCTGCGTAAATCATATGTACTAGTAGTAGTAGTACAGTCGAAACCATTTCAGGCGACGGGCGTTTACATATGGAACATAGGCGGTGACCGGTCCAGCGCAATCAACCTGCCCCATCCGCCATCTCGAGTCCATGACTACCTGACTTGAACTGGGTGTATACATTCTGAGGCTCCGGGGAACACGTTTCATCATTACTGTTATGCATATGCTCTGAGTGACTACCACTCAACAAGAAAAGCGAGGGACTCTTGTTCGATCTCACATATGGCGACTATGGACTACGTCGAGATACCGTCTTACGCGACTCGTCTGCGCTCAGAACATACCGACAATGACCTTCGTCCTGCTCCCAAGATAGTCACCTCTCTTCCTCGCCCGGAGCATTCGCCTATTCGCTCGTCTTCTCCAGCCAGCACACAACCAATGTCGCCTTCGAAAGGAGGTGGCTCCAATCTGACATCTATGCTTCTGTCCTCTGCGCTACAACTCCCGGCAAACGCACCTTCTGCACCCCGGATGTACGGGTCAGGCAAGGGAGCGCCACGTTTGCTGTCCACGCGCGACCCACTCTCGATTCCCATCACCACCGTCAACTTCCGCAGGTTTGTGGCAAAGGCAGGTCCCATCTTCTGGTTGCAAGATCGCATTGAGGAGATTGTGCTGTGGAAGAAAAGCTCGAAGTATACGCTGGTATGGATGGCTGCCTATGCATTCATCTGTACGTCTATACAAATAGTTGTTTCCCATTCATACACTCATTGAAATCACTGCAGGCTACTTTCCCCGGCTGATATTGCTCATACCGCATGTCGTTATCATCGGGGTGCTGCTTGCGATGCATCCAACGATGCGTAGTCGAGATCTTGTTGATAACCACTCGCCGAAGACAACGCAGCCAATACCCACCAGCCAACCTGGCGAGGGCAGTGTCGATTGGCTGGCGAATCTGCAAGCCATTCAGAATCTCATGGGTGTCGTGTTAGTGCTATCACTAACCGACAGAACGTATGCTCATCTCCATACTGCTTATAGGTCGGACGGTCATGATTTCGCTGTTCAATATGTCCCTTACTTTACATGGTCTTCCCCCTACACCGGTCTCATCCTGACGTCCACCCTGGTTACTTCCTTGGCCATGATACCTCTTGTCAGCATGCTCCCTATTCGTGCAACCTGTCTCGTCCTCGGTCTTGGGCCATTTATCATCACACATCCGTTCACGCAACACACTCTTCTACCCACGCTCCAGTCTAGCTTCGGCCGGATGCTCAATCACCTACGTGCACGTGTTTTACGTGTGATCGACAATGATAAACTCGAAGATAGGCATTGGCGTACGGAGCTGCGGGAGGTCGAGCTCTACGAGAACGAACGCTGGGCACCTGCGCCGTCCAATAACTCCGACGACGCGACCAAGATGGAAGGAATCTGGAGCAAGACGAATTTGAGGTTGGGGGAGCGCGAGCCGTGGACGCGCGGGCGGGATGGCTGGAGTGGCGTATCCGATGATGGAGGCGGTGAAGTCAGGTTAGTACGTTCCATGTTCGCATGTATGGTTTTTGAGTGATGGATATGGTGACGCCATTTCTTTGTTGGATAGTAGCAACCTGACGTTTTCTCTGGCGCCTGGTTGGTATTTTGTCGAGACGGAAGATTGGCTGCCTGATCTAGAGGGAACGTGGGCAGATGGCGTTGGCGCGGATGAGAGTGAGTGAAGCTTCCAAGGCTTCTCAAAGTGCGCTCTTTGACGACACATTTATAGGTGGATGGATATACACCAACGATGTTTGGCTCGAGGCCCATGGGCATCCTCTGGACGAGTGGAAGTCTGCTGGCGGTATGACCAGAAGAAGGCGTTGGACAAGACGTATATATTATAGTCCAAAGACGTTGATGTAAACTTATCCGTAAGTTCCTGCTGCATGTATATGTTCAAAACGCTCGTCGGATAGTGGTTTCCTTTGGTTGAACCAGCACAATCGGGTCGCTTTATCGAAGCATCCACCATACCACGTCTGTACACCCGATTGCTCGGAGCGCGCGAGTGCTTCCGCCTGCTATCTCCTGGTCAGCAACTACCATCAAGATGGGTTCCTCCCGTTCTCTCGTACATCAGCAGCTGGCTGTTCAGCGCTGCGATATAGCGCTCATGCCACTGTAAGTATGAAGTTTGACTGCCATCAGCGCGTCATTCATGACGCCAACGCCAACTATGCGGTCTCACGGGCGTAAGATCACAACACCTTCGCTCAGTAGAGTAACTAACCATGTTAGATGTCGATGCCGCGAACTATCACGCTGGATCAAGGAGGAAATAGGTGACAATCTGTTCAAATATGCATTTTACTTTAGTTGCTACATCTTCAGGTATCGATCCGCCAGCATTGCTGACCCGCGCGGGAGGGCAGGGATTAGACGGATATATGCTTACTCACTTGAACACAGAGAAGCTATCTCGACACCGAAAACTAGCCAGCAGTGCGGTCATCCTCTGTTGAGAATATATGTCGACAGTACCCGGTTCGTATACTTGGAACAAGAATGGACATTCCTGTCATCCCGTAGACTTCATCTCATGTCCTAAGAACGAATCTTTCCAAGCTCGGGCATCTGTCCGACTTGCAAAACTAGTCCTCCGATGCAACGGCGGAATCGTTGTGGGGCTTGCTGACTCGACCTAAAGCTGTGAGGATCCGGAGAGGAGTGGAACCCGCGCTCCCAATACAATTATGCCGGAGTACGCGAAGGCAGATGGTACAACTTTAGGTCTACCTTTAATTTCTCTCCGTGGGAGTCTGCATTGATAGCCTTGGCAGGTTGTAGACGCTGCTCGCCAAAACACTGGAAGTATATAGGACAACAGCATTGCTCGCAGACTACCTGCTCACCGCTCTGCCGCTTATGCGACGATGTCTTTCATGTTGACTTCTCCCACTCCGCTTATCATCTACATCTTCGCTTTACTGATCTTCGTCTACAGCGTATCACTTAGAAGATGGAGACTCCGTAGTGGTGGACGTCCTTTACCACCAGGCCCGAAGTCAATGCCTTTCATTGGGAATATATTTCTCATGCGAACCCCCGAGGTCTGGAGAGTATACCGCGGCCTTTGTGACACATACGGTGAGTCACCCCATGATCCCAGAACCGGTCATAAATGAACGTTGCGTTACCATCGAGGCGACATCATCAACATCCCGGTTTTGGGCCAGAATGTCGTCATATTAGGTAGCGGGCGAGCAATCGTGGAGGTATTGGACAAGCGTTCATCAATTACCTCCGACAGACCGCTGACCCCGATGCTTGACCTGTGAGCATACATACAAGATTCTTCCCGAACAGTGTTAGTAATCTGCTGTGTCTTAAGGGCTGGACATGAAGGCAATTTCTCCTTGATGCCGTATGGCCTGTGGTGGAGACGCCACAGGCGGGGGTTCTCGCAGTATTTCCTTCCCGCATCAACGACTAAGATGTACTTCGACGCTCAGCGAGATGCGACTCAACTATTCCTGCGGAAGCTCTTGTTAGAACCTACCCGCCTGTGCGAGCATATACGGTAGTGCGTTACTCCAATCATCTCCATGATTACCTCAAGTTTGGTTGACACCCGGCATCATCCAGCACCTTTGCGGCGACGATTGTGAAAGTGATCTATGGGATTGAAGTTGAGGAAGAGAGCGATAAATACATCGCGATGATGGAGAAGGCGCTAGAGGCAGGCGAAGCATTCATCCCAGGAGCGTTCATGGTCGAGTTCTTGCCTTTCCTGCGATATGTTCCGGAATGGGTACCCGGAGCTGGTTTCCAGAAGACCTTTGCGGGGTGGCGGAATGGGGCGCATGAACTGCAACGAATCACCGTAGCTAAGACGAAGTCAGGGATGGTAAGCTTTGAAATACATAACACACCCTCTCCTTGGTAGTCCAACCTCTCATTTGACAGGCGCATGGCGGAACGTCTCAGTCCGTCCTTGCCAAACTCATGGGAGAACTGGACGAGGATGACGAAACAAGTACCTCTGAAGGACTGAAGGTCGCAAGCAACATCGCTTTTACGGCTATCGCTGGTACGTCCACTATGGTATCCACACCGGCTTACATACTCACCTCATATGTAATCCTTTAGCGGGTGCGGATACGGTGAGTTTTCAGTTACCCAGCGGGTGCCACCTACAACACACTGAGCTACAAGGACTAGACATTTGCAACATTGCAGACGTTCTTCCTCGCCATGTGTCTGTATCCGGATGTGCAGAAGAAGGCCCAAGTTGAACTTGAAGCTGTGGTTGGTCAAAAGCGGCTCCCAGAACACAGCGACCAGCCGAACCTCCCGTACATCAACGCGGTCGTCAAAGAGGCGATGCGATGGCAGCCGGCGGTTCCACTTGCGCTCCCCCACGCGACAACCGAAGACATCGAGCACAGGGGATACTTCATCCCAGCTGGGACCGTTGTGTGGGCTAATACCTGGTGGGCAGTAGGACCCAAGGAGGACAACCGTCTGGGGAAACCTAACCGCATTGACAGGTCTTGTCTACATGATCCCGAGACGTATCCCGATCCAGAACGCTTCAACCCCGAACGCTTCCTCCGGAATGGCAAGCTAGACCCCACTGTCTGCGATCCTGGGCAGTTCGCTTTCGGTTATGGTAGAAGGTAGATGATTTCAGAGTCTAGTTGAGTAATCAACTTGTTAACTCATTGATCCTGAATAGGATATGTCCAGGAAGGTATTTCGCGGATGCCTCACTTTTCATAAACATCGCCATGGTGCTGCATGTGTTCAACATAACTCCCCCGCTGGACAAGAACGGAAACGAGATCTCCATGTCAGAAGTGAAGATGACGAACACGGTTGTCTCGTGCGTACAATGACATTCACATTTTTGTGCTCGAAGCCTCAGGCTTACATGGGACGCACCTCCTAGCTATCCTGTAGACTGTCGCTGCACTATCACACCCCGCTCAGAAGACGTGATAAAACTGATAATGACCAACGCTGCACACTTGGAAGTCTGAACAACCTGACTCGACTGGGCCATTGCCAGCCATTTGGACGCAGATCAACTGTGCTCCTGGTTCTTACCTCTACGTTGGTCTGCACTACACGACCACTCTGTTCCTGTTCCAATATATCATCTTGACTACCCCACCGAGCTCTTCATATGCATAGGGTCGTTCGGACCTATGACCGTTGAATCATCGATATGCCCGCGTCAGAACCAAATCAAGGCGTGCAGTGGAAGCATCATGTACCTATGATAGCTAGGATGTAATCGCTCCCATGACCAACCCGTCGTTACAGTGTCCTATGGTCTGATAGTCGAAAGATCTGAATCTTACGGTATTGCAGATAGCATCGTGTAATCACACTATGGAGGTTCTCTCAGACTATTGATGATGCGCATCCTGTGCATCTGTACTCCGATCTATCTGCGACAGCATTGATGATGAGTCTGACGAACCCGTGCACGTACCCTACAGATAGCGAAACATCTGCAGATTCATGATGCCATCCCAGCATAGGAGCAACGTTTCGCGTGACACTATCCTCCTTTTCCAACAACGAGTTTATGCCCCGAGGCTTTGCCACTATACATGTGGGCTAAATACTTTCACTTGTGTTTAGATGTAGCCTTAGGGCCTGTTCGGTAAAGAAGTATTCGTAAAAGTAGGGCTACTTTTCCACGTGACCTACTTTTGGCGTCAGGAAAAAATACAGCCAAAGAATTTCCGTGTTTCCCGGACATGGTCGCACCTTAGCCCCGGTGAAAAATTGCAATGCGCCCCTCCGTCAGTATCTGTACATATCTGCAATGGCCTATCGTGGCCTAGCGTGGCTTAAAAAGTTGCAAATACGCAGATGTTTGTCAGTCGATTTCTGCCCTCCTCTGGGCATGACTGAAGCCTCATCCACCAGAATCTGTCCCTGTCCGCCATCTCCAGATTGACTGTACATATGATTAGGATGGCTTGCAACGGCATATATTGGCATACTGTGGCAGATTTGTACAGACAGCCCCCACCCCCGCCCCCGTGCCACGCCTGCCTGCATGCCTGCACGACACCTGCACCAGCACCTGCACCTGCCACATGCACGCCTGCCTGCATGCCTGCATGCCTGCATGACACCCGCACCTGCACCTGCACCCGCCGCACACACACCCATGTCCACGCCCGCACTGGCACCCTCGCCCACCACATGCCCGCATGCACAACACCTACGCCCACCACCCACTGCCCCTCGCTCCCGCATGCAACCGCGCCTATGCGCCTCTCCCATCTGCACCATGTCTGTGCTTGTATTCATGCTACATGTACTCACCTGAAACCCAGGTGCAATCAGGAGTGTGAAGTGCAAGACTGCGAGTGCTTGGAGTAGGAATTGAGCATGTCAGAGGGTTCATGACATGCATCAAGCTCGCATATAGCTGCTCACACAGATTAGGGCAGAAACATGCAGATTGGCTTGACACATTGCCTACCGTGGCCTGCATTGGCGGATGAGCACATAGCAATTTTTCACTGGGCCTTAGCACTTGCCTGCATACATGCATAATTACAGCTGTCGTTCATAGCCAGTGTTGTGTTTGTTGTTCCAGTACCGCCATGGTACACACTAGATACTTTCAGCCAACCGGTAGACACTGTTGAACTATGGACTATGGACTATAGATGCGCATTAGGCGCTATGGGTACTGCATCTCGGATAGATCTATGGCTATGGTTCTTCTTTGCCTTTTTAGGTATATATTCTACGAGACACATGGTTACTTGGTTTCTCTTTTGTCCAGTACTTTCCAGTGCGTTCTACTATGCTCCGGACTCTTCTAGACATTGTCTAGTCATCTCTGGACTGTACTAGACTTGACCTTGTGATCATTCTTCTATTTCTATTTGTCGTCTGAGTCATCCTTC
>KN050052.1:694-19010 GCA_000743315.1 Lignosus rhinocerotis TM02 | reverse complement strand
CCTGGAGACTCAGTTTTGACCTCTTGTCTCCAGGTAAGCCCTCCCCTGTACTTCCCTGTAGACACTCGTTCAATATAACTTGTCTCCAGCCCTGATCGTCAAGCCCCGCTCCGCTCTCGCTGCGCAAGACTCGTTTCCACCCCTGCTCGTCCCGTGAGTTCCCTATTCCCTCGACGCTCAGTCGTTACACTAAGGGCTTGTTTCCGCGACAATACCCACTCTGAACACCACTGGCATTATCACAACCGTATCTCCGGGACCCATCATTTTCCCTCCACCCTGCAGCAGGCATGCACTTACCGTTTCATCTGTATCATAGTTTTGATTCATGTTTTGATTTCATCATCCCATCATGATGATGTTGTAGATGCTTCCCAGTGCCTTGGACCTTACTGTCCTCAGCACCTGTAGTCATATATACTGTAGTGTTGTCACCCTGGAGACTCAGTTTTGACCTCTTGTCTCCAGGTAAGCCCCATTGTATCTCCCCTGTAGCTACATGCTCAATACAACTTGTCTTCAGCCCTACTGCCGAGCCTTGCTCTGCTGATGCTGCACAAGCCCCCATCAACTCACCCCTGTCCTCCTCGGTTCATCTCCTCTCTACTCTTGCTCAACCTTAGGTTGCAACAGGCTGCTATAGAAGAGACTTGGACCGGAACCATACTATACATCTGCGCTCTCTGGTCAGCAATGGGTACAGGAGCTCTTCAATGGACACCGTGACTGCATGAAGGACAGCAGAGGGACTCCTGCCTTTGTGTTCAGGCAACTCGAAAAGGGGATGACTTACCTCGACAATGCAACTTCTCTGCTGCTTGCCATTTCCTCTGCCTGGTATCTCACCTGCTACATGTTAAGACAACCTTTCCTCAATGTGCAATCCCTCCAGCTTGTCATCCTGGATTCCTCCTTTAGTTTAACGAGTCACACTATGGTACTGTACTAATTGCTCATCTCTACGCTAACTATGACAGCTCCTTCAGTTGTGACTGTTGTTAGGAACAGACCAGCCACTGTACCAGCTATGCCAAAAGGGCACAATGTCCAGGTTACCTGGACACTTGGCTGGTACTATATATGTAGATCATACTGTGTTCATGACAACTGTAGTCAAGTATCTGCAAAATCGCTTCATGTCAGTCAGCCTTGTGAGGCAGATGCATTACAGCTGCTGGAGAGTCCAAGCCCTTGAGTGCTGCCTCAGCGGAATCTCTAAGCCACCCACCTGGTTTCCAGTCTGGGTCAAGGATTATATCCCTTGATTGCTGGTGCACTGTGCATAAGGCGGTGAATTGGGCTTATTGTATGGACTCAGATTTCAATCTGCTGTTGAAGGAGCTATACAGTCCAGAGCCCTCAACCCCTCTCTTGACAAGCACTGATTGCACTCCATCCCAGGACACTCCTATCCTGAATGTATCTCCCCCTCCCCCCTCTCAGAGCAAGAAACACCCTCGCCTTCTTTCAACCTGGCGTGCACAGGAGCCCTCCACTACAGCCAGGGTGCAGCCAATGGGACATACAATTGCTGGTACAATGCCAAAGCCGACAAGTGTCGTGCCTGCAAGGGTTCCCACTGCCTGAACCGCTATGATGACACCACCTCTCAACTCAACCGGCTTAACACAAATGCCCTCCAACTACCCATCATGCACACACTACCTCCCACCTCCCCACCCATCACTACCACTCAGACCCATCATACAGCCCCTGCACCCCAAACTCCTGGCCCAACAGGAGCGATGGTGACACAACTTGATCTGGCTACACAAGCCTATGTCAACCAGGCAATCAGCAACCTCTTTTGGCGACTTTGGCCCACATCCCTGACTCCCAAGCCCAAGACCCTCAAGTCCTTTGATGGGACTAAGTCGCAATATGATGCCTGGAAGCAGCAAGTGCAGCTCTACATGAGCAGCATGGAAAAAGATTGAGCCATCACTATGATTGCCAGTGTGTCATTCATCCAGGGAGAGCACATGGAGCGCTGGAGACAGGCCTTCCCAAAGAAGCATCACCAAGGCAGTCAGTGGTCATTCAGCACAACAATCAACTTTTGGGCCAAGCTCGACAAAATTTTTGTTGACCCAAACTTAGCCAAGACTGCCCAAGCATGACTCAAGCAATGCTTCATGTGCAATCAAGAGGTCAATGACTTCTACCAGGAATTCAAGGAAATTGTCAACAAGGCCGGTTTTAAGACAATCAACCCGCACATCCTCAACATCCTCCAGCGCAATGCGAAACCAGACATTGTGCTGACTATCTATTCCTCCGGGGATGACCCCGGGTACTACAAGGCCTGGAAGACTTGCATCAAAAACATTGATACCTTTGTGTGCAAAGGCCTCATGGTCCTGCATGGCTCAAAGATATTTCATCTCCGGAATCCCAGTACAGCCTATCATCCACAAACTGATGGGCAAACTGAGCAGATTAACCAGGAGATTGAGAATTACCTTCACATATTCATCAATCACCGTCAGGATGATTGGACAGACTGGTTGCCCCTTGCAATGTTTGCATACTGGAACAGGAAGCACTCTGCCACTGGAATTTCCCCCTTCTATATGACACATGGTCGAGAGGTGTTTAATGGTGTATGGACCAAGAGGGCAGTTGCAGCAGAGGAAGTGGAGCAGTTTGTGGGTCAAATGCAGGACATCTTGCAGAAGGCCACAGCAGCGCTTAAACTCTCCAACTGGGCAGCTATGAAGCAGAAGTATGATGAACATCGTAGAGAGTCAGTAGAGTACAAAGTTGGAAATCTACTGGACTCGTTCCACATCTTGAGCGAAAGACCAAACACCAGGTCAATCCCCATGAGTTTGTCTTCGGCTATGGAAGGAGGCCTGTCAGGGCGCAATCTGATGACACCGTAACGCGTATCTTTCATGCATCCCTGCCGCCCCCCGCAGAGTCTGCCCCCGAAGGCACTTCGAGGAAGCTGGGCTTTTCATCAACATCGCCATGGATATCCTGCACATCTTCAAGTTCAAGTTCACCGACAAACCCCATCCCGGCGAGCACGGAATCGAGATAGTCACCAAACCGAAGCCGACGGAATCGTTCTTGTGGTGCCAAGTGCCGGTTGTCCTTCCAAGACTCGGATGTCTGCAACCTGGTCACGTTGAACGCGTATCTTGCTCAGGTTTTCCCGAGAACTGTTGAAGCTGGGCTTTTCATCAACACACGTTGAACGCGTATCTTGCCCAGGTTTTCCCGAGAACTGTCGGTGCACGATCACGCTACTCCCTTTGCGCCGTAATCAGGCATCATAATCACAACACGTCGTGTCCTTTGATCTACGAAAGGCTCTAGGCCCTACCATCATACGTGGCTTTGAGAGTGTAAAGGAGCGGGGATTGCCTCGTCTTCCCCATGCCGAATATTGCTAGGGCAGTGGATCCTGCAAGGCAAGATGAGACGAGCGTACAGATTCGTCACTGTGATATCCTTCGAGAATCTCAGCCAGGTACAACGGTAGTCATTACATCATGGAAGACATATACAGTGCGAGGAACTGTGCAAGGAGTGTGCGGGTGTGTGAGGGGCTACAGCTACAGTATCTACGCAGTAGAGAGTAAAATGAAGAGAAAGGAGTGTTAGAAGGAAGACGGAAGCTATGAGAATCATAACATAAAAGGGATCACGAACACGTCTAAACGTACATTACGCCACGCTGTGCAAGAGGGGCGCAAGCTCAGAACGCATGGATACGCACGGGCTGAAACCCCCCAAAGGAGTTGGATCGTGGTCGCGGGCCACGCCGTTCATAGCCTGGACGGAGTCGCAGGGTGCTGTCCGGGTATCGCGGATGAGGCATCGGCCGCGGTTGGACGGGGAAAGACGGCGGGTGGCTTGGCTGGCGGACTAAGAAAGGCGTGACTGACAATCCCAACAAATTCGACCTTGGGGGTGGGCGGATCGTAGCATGGCCATATGCGGTGTCGGCATAGCGGTCGGAGAATGGAGTGTTCGTCAGGGTTGGGCGTGGGCTGTGTCGGAGGTCGGATGTGGACTTTTTGTGTGGACGAATGGGTCGCGTGGGAGGGGAGTCTTCTAGAAGCGTGGTGCTCCGCTGTGCATTCGCTTCGTGATGAAGGTCGTAGGGTGAACCAACGTAGTAAGACGGCGCGGAGGAGAACGTGGATGGGGGAGAAGAGGTCCAAGCGGGAGCTGACCAGTGAGTGTCGCTGGAGCTGTCAAAATCACAATGGTCGGCTCGACGCATGAGCCATGGGGGACAGCCATCGTCTGGTAGGGGAGTTGCCCTGAGGGCGTGAGCAGGAGTGTTCCCAGCAGAAGAAAGCCCCCAGTAGGGTGGCGGAGGGGATCTGGGGGTACGCTGCGACCCGGAACGGGAGCGAAGCTGCTCGGGCATGGACCGCTTGTGCACCAATGGATGAGGTCGTCGGGTCTGGTTGCGGTTCGGTAGAGATGGGTAAGTGGACTGCGCGCGGGTACGGGAGGAGGCCATGGAGTACAGGCTACTCCCATCTGGCGATGGGTGGCCTCGCCGGGGAGAACCGTCGAGGACTTGGTGAATGATGGAATCAAGGTCCCGAGACGGTCGTGGCTTCTCGCGACGCAGTCGTTCCGAATGCCTGCGGGTGACTTGTTCCCATTCCTGCCGCCTGGAGCAGTTGATTGAACAGTGTTGCTGGCCCTGTTGGATGGGCTTGAACTTCTTTTTGCAGGTGGTGCAAGTGCTGGTCTTCAGCGAGCAGGTGGTGAGAAGACTCTTGAAGGCCTTCATCGTGGCAGCTGCAAAGAGAGAATGGGGGGCGGGGGGTTCTTTGGGGACAGAAAGACCTACAGCGCGGCTGTGCTATGAAAGACCAAAGCCTTTATACCACTTCAGAAGCACGCCACACTCGATAACCGCCGAGATGATCAGGGATAAAGCATAGAGCACCCTTATCTAAAGCGTGGCTAGCACTTCCGTGAGCGAAGAGGCTGAGGATGAGTAGTGGCTCCACGAAAAGGGACGATGTGTCAGAGCGCTTTGTGCGGGGTCCAACCATGGAGCTGGTCGGTGCACCACCCGATGTGGGTCAAAGCTGCAAATATTTAACTTTGGTGCCTTTCTCACCCCTTTCACCCCTCCTACTCACGTTATCAATGACCCCTCGACACCATTGCGTACTGATGGCTTATCCCTCATGGACAGCTCGCTTTGACGCCAACCCTAGTTGCGACCGAACCCTGTGAGGTTGCATAACTACTACTTACCTCAAAGAGTGCACAGAATGCAAGCCCCGAGTAAAGACCACATTGATCTTCATGGGATGTCTGATGGCCTCCTCACCGCAAGCCTACGGAGCCCCTCCGGTAGGTGGGGCTCCAAAGGATCCGTGTAGTGAGCACTGGCATTATCGTACATGTTCCATAGAGATGCAGAGGATACGCGCCGCTTGTGATAGTCGGCGGACCAACACGTGGATGTCGAGATAGCGGGAGACACGAGACGGAATGAGAGAGAGATACGAGAGGGATCGAGACAAACGCCAGAACTCGAGGAGCGGAAAGTACAGGCTCATTAGTCAGCGCTTCCGGCGACGAAGTGATAGGTAAGTACATATATGAGAAGCAAGAAAGAGGTCGAATGTTCGAGTCTGTGAGCAAGTAAGACATCAGGCAAGTAGTAGAGATTGAGACGAGACGATCGTGGTGAGTGTCAGAATCAAGGTACAACGAGCGCTACTGTAGTATGGATTGTCAATGGGCGCTTAATAAGAGCGGTTAATAATTACGCTGCTGGTACTTAGTACTTACTTACCTGCAGTGTGCCTGTGAGCCCTGGCAGACCCAGGCTGGCTAGTTGGTGAGAACCTGTGTTAGTTCGTGAGTTCATGTTAGATCAATCGAACAGACTCGCAAAAGGTACGTTCACCATCATAGCTTTGCTCTCGAACTCCGAGTCACTTGTGCTCTTCCTCTCAATCGCGATCGCAGGAAACGGACATCCGTTGTTCTGGCCACTTTGCCTTCGAACCCCGCTGGCTCGTGTATCCTGCGAGCAATAAGTGGAAATCTGATGTCACTTGGAAATGCTCCCTACACCACCGCTCATCGAGGAGCCGTTCGAAGCCGAAGGTACGGCTCGGGACAGTTCAACGCTCCGTCTTACTTGAACTGGTGTGCATAAGAAGATCAGCCTAAGCGGGGCTTCTCACCTAAGAAATCACCATATGGTCCAACCGAGGCCCGATTCCACGTCGCTCATTCTCTCGAGCTCCGAGCTCTTCGCCAAATGGTCAACGAGATCAGGCAGCGCTTGCCTGACACTGGGCGCGGACACACAGAGGCCGCGATCAGCATGATCATCGCGGACACTAGTACGTATAACTTACTACTCTATACGGCGAGCTCCGAGTCTTCATCCTTTTCCCACTTGTCTCCCCTCCACCGAATCTCCCAGAGTCCCAATCCCGCGCAATGCAATCCTCGTCTCACAATCTCAGACATCCATCCATCTACCTGCGCTGCGCGACACCCTTGTGACTCGCATCGTCGTCCCAATGGCCCACGCGCCATCATACATATGCATACTGCGCGTGTCACGCGATCGCGTTTTGCAATAGCGGGTCAGACGTGACGTGTGGGGTCCAGCGTTGTCTGGGCGCGCGCGCGTGTCCGCGGACCTGTCTCCGCTATACATACATACGCATGGCATCACAACTAAGCTGTACACTTTCGCGGGATCGCAGAATTCACGGCGCATCCGTCCCGAAGTCCCGCAGCCGAGTTGCGGCTTGTGCTATAGTATACGCCTGTCTTCACGGTTGTCACGGCGCAGTTCTCGATCCGTTTTTTCTTCGAGTTGCTCAGTCGAAAGTTCAAATTCAAAGCTCAAAGTTCATCCGGTTTCTGTACGCTTGTCGTGGGCGTTGTGGGGTTGGCTGGGTTCTGAGCTGGTCGGGTCTTAGACAATCCAAAGACCTGATTCTCTTCGGGATGTGGTGAACGCGAGTAACCAGGCCATGTCTCTGAGTCTCTGTTTGGGCGGAATCAGGGAGCGTCACTGCGAATGTAAAGATGGATGGGTTTATTATGCGGCTACGTAACACTGTAGAGTCGAGTGCGCGGATCTGGAGCGTGGAATGCGAAACGAGTGAGGAAGAGGGGCGGGTGCCCGACGCTTGTGTCTGTCAAGACGATGGGTGAGAGGGGGGAGCGGTTGCTGGGCAACAGCGGGGATCTATGTAGAAGAGGGGTATGCGAGACTCAGACTGGTGTGGAGCCAGAAGCGGCATAGCAGTCGCGTTCGGGTTCAACATCATGCACCAATGCATCAACCACACCCACCTTCGGACAGCTTCGTCCCCGAGCCTGAAGGCCTGAGGTCTGGTCAGTAGTCAGTTGATCGATTATGATGTTTGGAGGCTGCCGTTGGAGGTGAAAACTTGGTAGCCGCCTCCTGCACCCATCGAACGGGAAGCTGGTGACTTCAGAGTGCGAGGTCCATCTTTGGCCACTGATCTAAGACAATTAGAGCCAATTACTAGTGTCTGCGCCAATAAAATATGGAGCAACCGACCGCATCGGGAGAGGAGCCCGGTTGAACAACCATTACTTAGCGCTTTGTGGAGTTCTGCCAAGGACATAATCCTCGAACTCATCATACGCCTCTCAGTGCTCTCAATTGCCTTCAAGTTCCAAGTACGTAAGTCCACGACCGGAGCAAATCCGATTTCTTTCATCTTCTCAATTGACACGATGTCGCCGGTCGGTTATGGGAACTCGTCCGAGCAGAAGATAGATTGGAAAATCTAAACGTGAGAATGCGAGGCAGCAGAAGGGAGAAGAAGGTGGTGACGGGCGTTGTGGAGCTATTGCGTTGGGAGGCGCGATGTGCTTCTTGCGAACGCGTACCTGTTAGGGTGCGACTGGGCGAAGCTGGGCTACAATACATATGCAGCCGTATGCGTGTCATCGACTGGCACGCGCGCGCGTATCTCCCCGTGTCGAGCCGACCGCACCGAAGGGGAAAGGCCCCACTTTTGGCAGAACCACATTGGGACAGATATGAGATGATCGCAACAGGCCTTACAAGGTGCATACATACATACTCATCTGATGTGCGGAGGTCAGACGACCTCCATATCTCAAAGGTGCATCATTTTCGGCCAACCGACGAGGGTTGACTTGGACGTCGGTGTGCCCACATCAGTCGATTGTTGGGCGGTACGCGGTGTACGGTCGCAGTGCGGTTGATTCGAAAAATTTACGAGCTAGTTGGCAGGCTGACAGACAGATTACGAGACAGGTTGAGGGGCGCGTCCGTGGGAAACGGGGATACATTGAGCTTGAGGCTGGCTCGAGAAGGCGGAAAAGATGGATGCGCGTCCCGTCAACTTGAAGCGGCGGCGCTCGCTGTTGTCAGCGGTCTGTACCGGGAGATGAGGACAGCGAGTGAGCAGCCTCGTATGCTCTGGACGATGGCCGTCGTGAGCAGTCGGAATGCGAGTTTACCGTGCATCGCTCGGAATCGAATACCGACTGGCGGACGAAGGTCGGGTCGGTGTGCGGTCGGACTCGGCGCTCATGCACAGTTCCGGGCATAATGCATAAATGATGGGCCCCGCAGAACCCCGCAGAACCCCGCCTTTATCCCTGCACGTGTGTACGAGGGCAAGAAAGTACGCGTTCAGATACGCGCGTACATCAGAGATCGCGAGGGAGGAAATGGCCGGCTGACCACTGGCTGACCGGAGCCTGTCCTCGCAAATATAAACACCCACTCTCTCCCTGGGCTGACCGTCGGCTGAGCGTGGTTCTTTTCTCTCTCCCTCCTCCTCCCCCTCTCTCCAATTCCCCGCTGCGTACGATGGCTCCCTACTTCTTACGCAGCCTTGTTCCACGACGCGAGAAGCGTGCAGAGGGCCGTCCTCTCCTCGAAGTCATCGCCAGCCTTAATTGGATCCAGTGGGGCCACTTCTGGTCAGGGTACGTGATTGATCTTCACTGCTTGGCGCGCCGCGCCCTCTTTCCCCGCCGCGCCCCCCGCCTTGATCGACGCTGATCTTGCCCTCATCTCTTGGCCTGCACCCACAACACGCACCCTCGACACAACACTGAACAGCTGGCTCGCGTGGACGTGCGATGCCGTCGACTTTTTCTCTGTCTCCCTCAGCGTCGGCCGCCTTGGCGAACAGTTCAATAGGGACACTCATGATATCGTACGCCCCCTCCCCCTCACGCTGTCCGCGCTCCTCACCATCTCTGCCACAGACGACCGCAATCACGCTTACTCTCCTCTTCCGTTCTGCCGGAGCTGTGAGTCTCGCTCGTACGCTTCCTTGAGTTGACTCAGCCAACTGACCTTCTCCCGATTGACAGGTCATCTTCGGCGTCATCTCTGACCGCTTCGGGCGCAAATGGCCACTTGTGATAAACTTGCTCCTCATCGCTGTCCTCGAACTCGGCTCTGGCTTCGTCCGCACGTACTCTGAGTTCCTCGGCGTCCGCTCCCTCTTCGGTATCGCCATGGGTGGCATCTGGGGGCTCGCCGCCTCTACCGCGCTGGAGAACCTCCCCGTCGAAGTTCGTGGCCTCGCGTCTGGCATCCTCCAGCAGGGGTATGCCGTTGGCTACCTCCTTGCCGCTGTCATCAACCTCACTCTCGTGCCGGACACCGCGACCACATGGCGCTCGCTCTTCTGGACCGCCGCCGGCCTATCTGCCTTCTCCGCCTTCGTCCGCCTTCTCCTCCCCGAGAGTGAGGTCTTCATCCGCGCAAAAGCAGCCGAGCGCGCGCGCGGCGGCTCGACGAGGAGCAAGACAAAGGTGTTCTTGCACGAGACCTGGGAGATGCTCAAGCGCCATTGGCTCCTCTGCATCTACGCGGTGCTGCTCATGACTGGTGCGCGTTCTTGCGCAGCGGTGGCGCGTCCATTCGCGTCAGTGGTAGAACGTGGGGGACTGATTTGGGTGTGATATCACAGGCTTCAACTTCCTCTCCCACGGCTCGCAGGATCTCTACCCCACGTACCTGAAGGAAGCGAAGCTCTTCAGCGACCACGATGCCACCGTCGCTACTATTATCGGCAACTGCGTGAGTAACTGCCTACTGTGGTTCTTCCATTTCTCGTTGACAAGCTGTGGCCGGTACAGGGTGCTATTGCGTACGTTTCGTGTGCCTTCATTTCAGCAACATTTTCTGAATTTGAAACCACAGTGGAGGCGCACTTGCCGGATTCGTCAGTCAATACATCGGCCGTCGTCTCACCATCATGTACGCCGCGCCCACTCATCTCCCAGTCTCATGTCCGCTGACTTCGTCTTCCATTAGCATCTTTGTCTGTCTGATTGGAGGTCAGTCACAGCTCTCCCTTCAACCAGCGCACGTGTTCATCTTTCCATAGCATTCATCCCACTCTGGATCCTGCCGACGAGCTTCAGTGCTCTTGCCGCCGGTGCCTTCTGCATCCAGTTCGGTGTCCAGGGCGCATGGGGTGTTGTAAGCGTCACTTTGACCCCACCATTCATTCCAATGGAAGCTCACCACATTCATCTCGTAGATCCCCATCCAGCTCGCTGAAATCTCTCCGCCGGCCTTCCGTGCCACCTTCCCTGGTGTGGCCTACCAGCTCGGTAATGTGCGTGACCTGCACACGATCGCTCCCTCGACATTCAGCTGACTCTGCGTGCCCGTGCTCTCGTACAGATGGTCTCTTCGGCTTCCGCGCAGATCGAAGCCAGTGAGTTTCTCCGTCCTCCTCCATATCGAAGCGATCCACTGACGGGATCCGCGCCTCCTCCTCCCTCCCTTTCTACTTCCCCACTCTCCACTCTCCACCCTCCACCCTCCAATCCCCCCTTCCGCCCTCGCTTTCTTCCTCCCCCAGCCGGTGCCGGGAACCTGCACACGATCGTCACGGACAAGAACGGCCAGCCGAAGGAGGTGTCCGACTACGCGACCGTGCAGGGCATCCTGATCGGCGTTGTCGCCGCCTTCGTGCTCTTCATCACCATCATCGGCCCCGAGAACTACGGCTCCCACTTTGAGAAGTCCAAGACCGCGTTCGAGGAGGGCGCAGGGCGCGACGAGCAGGTCGACGACGACGGGGACTGTGCGCAGGCGAAGACGCGCGAGTCCGACTCGCGCCCGACCAGCGTCCGCGTCATGGACGAGAAACGGGCGACGCCTGAGCCGGTCTGAACCGATGGCGGGATGTCGGGCACGCTCGGGTGCTCTGGTAGGTCGGGTCGGGTCGGCGCGCAGCCGTGCCCATCCATGGACTTGTCGATGCCGATGTGCTGTTAGTATACTTGGTTGCAGTGGCGCCTTGGAACGCGCTGCTGACGTGTAGTGGCACTCTCATGACTTGCGATGCCTAGTAGTTATATTCGAGTTTCCTGTCTGTAGTGTGTATCTGTAAACGTAGGAACAACCCATCCAATTCTTGTTTAACTTCTCGTCGGCGGTTGGCAGTGGCAGTGCCTGACATGCGTGCCCTAGAACTTCTTTCAACGAAGTTTCTGAGCTTCGTCAGTAATTTCTGAGCTGCATGGGTTGTGATCTTTCGAGTATCATCAGTTTTGACCGGGTATGGGGTGCCCCTAATTTGCACAGGTTGCGCTAGGTTGCGAGGACTAAGACTGAGGAGCACTGGCAATGAAGAAGTACTATAGGCGCTTGATGTCGGGCCGGATCCGAAACTTGAGGGACTTGGTCCTGGGAGACCAATTGTCCGAAACTTGCAACTGACCGAACATCAACGACCCTCAGAATCATGATACTGGTTACATACTTACCACAAACATGATCGGACACGTTCAGAAACTCCTATAAGTAATATTGTCGGATATTGCCGGTGCGCTTCATTCGTTCTGTCCGGGTGAAGTTCCGGTTTTGCACAGGTTGCACTGGCAGCACATAATATGGTAATTTAGTAGATCGAGTTCGGTCTCGGAACATGTAGTACTGGCATTCATGCATGTCGCAAGGAAAGTTCTTCCTACCGTGACTGGTAGCAGCGTACTGGTAGCCTGAGATGCTTATTGTCGTAGGCTTCTTGAAACTGCCAGGACGGCGACGAGCGGCCCTGCCACGCGCAAGCTCCGGTGAATGAAAACATCACGAGTATGTCCATCCTAGCTCCCTCATGCGTACTATCGAGGCCTACATTTTGCTAGCATGTTCGGTAGTCGGGCACTGTAAGGTACATGCTGGTAAGTGTCCAACATGTTCCGTCACTGGCACCCGGCGACGCAGGAGGTTCATTGCCCAACGACAGTCCTCCCAGTTACGGTCGGGATACCTGAGCTTCAACAAGGTACGCATTCCACTTGAACATCAGACATCAGGCCTCAGATTCGGACGTCGGAGAGTTCTGGACGACGGCTGGCGCTCACAACAAGAATGATCCTGTCGGCTTTGGCTCTTGGACCTACTATCTCGTGACTCGTTCCCGTGCTCATCGAGATAAAGGGGGGGGTTAAGGGGGGTTGTTGGCGAACTTGAAGACATGCAGGCGACGTTGATGAACAGCCTGACTTGCCCGATGTGGATTCCGGGATAGACTCTGCGAAGGGCGGCCGCCGGCGGGGATGCATCGAAGATCATCACAATCATGGTGTGGTCGGTGAGAGTGGCGCGTTGCGCCCTACGGCCGGAACCTGGATCGGTACTTCCATAGCCGAAGACATCTCAGAGGGATCGAGGATGTTGGGGTTGAGCTTCTCGTTTCGTATGATACGGTCCAGGAGAAACCGTTCCTTTTCAGGGTACGCCTCGGGGTTGTGGCATGCTCCTGAGCAGTACGCAAGGTGAGACCTCTCGACAATTCGGTACGTACCAGCTCTGAGGCAAGAGAACAGTGCCCTTGGTTATGAATTACTTACTGGTCTCCGTACGCCAGGTCCTCGTTCGTGTAGTGCGGGAACCTGCTGCGTGGTCTCGGTGAGTTCTAATCCCAACGGTCACATATACACAGCGATTCGACGAACGTTAGCGACGATCACATCCCTTTCGAAAAGCTGTGACGGAAGCCACACTTGCCTCAAACAGCGACACTCCCCCTGCGTGCCCTAGAACGGCACAGTCATTCTGCCTCTTCCTTCATGGGGATATGCATATTCACGTCACAACAGATTACCATTCCTCTACGAGCAGTGGTATACGACCCGCTCTGAGCGCTAGAGCTAATAGACGATATCATCGCCCATCTCATAACGGACTGAGCGTGACCGCTAGATCGCATCCATATCTCCAGCTTCGCGCGAAACTGGGAGTGTCGCGGCCGATTTCGCGCGCTTGGATTTTGGCGCACGGAGCTGACACTGCAGCAGAAGTCGTTATCACCCTCACCAGAATCCATGCAAACATCCGTCGGACCTTGCTCTGTCGGGTCGACCGTCAGCATTTCCGACCCCCCGCCGAAACTACTACTATGTACTACCGTTACCCTCTTGATTTTCTACCGGTCGTGTCCAATATCGGCAAGCGTACTTCCTTCCAACGCTCTTGCTGCGTTGGAGAGAGGATCTGCAAACGTCGACGATGTGACGATGGAAGGTCAGGGCATGCCGTGGCCGACGGAGTCTTCTGAGACAACTATGCGTTTCAAGTTCTGGAGCAAGCACCGCGGTCGGATACAGATGAAAGGCCTGTTTGAGGTCATGGGCGGGTTGACGCCTCCGATGTGATGGGAATGGGTCAACAGTGAAAGGGCCTGACGCGGAATACCTCGATCTTGTCGGCTATGTTGTATGAGCGACTGGCGTTCGTTTAGTCCTGTCTCAAGGCCGTCGCAGTGGCGGCGTGCAGGGTATGACACAACAGACATCGAGATTCGCTTGAAACGCAACAGAAGGCGTATGGTACATGCTACACTCATACCCAACAATTGAATATGAACAGTGTACCATAGCTTCTTACTTGTGTCACTCTACTACCATGATACTGCGGCGTCTGCATTCTTATATACGCTATCGAAAAGCACTCATCCTCCCTGCCCTGTTCTCACAATCCCTCCTTAATCTAGTATGCATACCCTCGTCTCTCGACTTCGTTCTCTACGACATGGTGTTACGTTGACACGGAAATGGGGGCTCAAATTAAGCACGCCCGAACAGTCAGCCCCGCCACAGACTATCACAGGCACATCGTCGTCAAGTTACCGTGGTTTTGACGAGCTACCAGTGGAACTCGTGTGCAAGATCATACGCTACATGGACCCAATAGATGTGGTAGTGTGTACACATGTTACGTATCTTGACTTCCTGTACTGCGGAAACGAAGTGCTTTGGCTGATAGCGGAACACACTACAGGTTTGTCGCGCCTTCGCCGCAGTCATCAATGACGACATGATGCTGCAGTACAAGGTCGAACTTGGTCTTGCCGGCATGATTGATGGCCCTTCTAGGAACAGATCCCTTCCGTTGAGGCGGAAACGCTTCCACGAATACGCCACGCAGCGCATCTACCCGGATTCTCTCAGCCTTGTTGATGGGTACTTGAGGGGTCAAGCAATCACTCCAGTCGCTCATCTAGGCAGTGTTCTCATATTTCATGTCGCCTCTCCCAACAATGCTCCATTTCTGCTAGTTTTCCGACCAGGAGATTTTCTAGCTGGTGTTCCCATTCGACTATATAAGTGTACCGCCTGGCAGGGCGTAATCGACAATTGGGATAGTGTGCAATGGGGCGAGTTTGCTACCGACCTCGCACAAGACCTACTTGTCGTTGTCCTGCCAGGACCCGTAGATCTAGCGTAAGTTCAACACTCTGTAGTATTCCTATGAATGGTTGATGAATCATGAGCCTAGCCACGGTCGCGAAGTCTCTCACATCCACCTATTTTCTCTGTCACGCGATCAATATCACCAGGACGCAGCTCAGCATGTCATTCAACTTCAAGTACCTTCTTTCTTGTTTTGCCGTGACATCCGTCTTCAGGTACTTCAGGACTATTTAGCTTATGCTGTGCATAAGATATACTACTCCGAGTCTAAAAGAATGATACGGACCCGAAAAACAGACATGCAAGTGATAAATTGGAAAACAGGTGCTGTAATCTGGGTTCGTGTGTCTCAATATGTTCTTCTCAGCCCTCTCCTGACTACTCTCATCACACACAGCAGTACACTTGTGATGGAGGAGGGTCATGTCACATCCTTGATATGTCACATATACTGGTTGTTTCAATTGAAGGCATCCGCATCGTGGCGGTGCCAGACAGTACTCAATCAACATCCACAAGACGAACATCTCCACAGTTCCGGCCCTCTAGCCTCCTTCTGCAATTTCCCCATACCAAATACCGTCACCAGCTGAAGAAACCACCGTCTGGTCACTTAAACTACCCTCAGTTTGACCCCCAAGATCACCCATATTGCCAACCTGATCCTGCTTCCGCACTTCTAGCTGTACATATTGCCTTTGATGAGGGCATTCATGACATATATCAGGGGGATTATATCTTTTTGATCCCTATAGCCACAATTTACCAGAAGCTTCCTCTCTTACAGAAAGGAGGATTGAAGCTTGCCCTATCAAGTACCTGTGTCATACCATGGGATGATTGGGGTCCAACAGGTACACGCCTTGTCAGGTTTGGCAACCCAGCCTCAAAGTGGAACAGAGGATTTCTTGTTGAGACTTTGGGCTCTGAATGCATGATCAAGCCAAAAATAATCTTCACAGCCTCCCAGGACAGTGTCTGGGTGTTCAGTGTTCATTCTTGGAAGCATAGAGTGTTGGACTTTCCTGGCCCGCACAGTATTGTTACCTCATCAATGGGTGACTGGCAAAATATGGTATGGGACCCGCAAACAATCAATGTTTCAGACAATCTTGATGCAAAGCACTGGAGGAAAAAATGCATACATACCACACTGCCATGGCAGGTGAGATGTGCTCCAATTGGCAAGAGAAGCTCAGATGAGGAACCACATCAGAGTGTCTATGTTTGGTTGACTTCATATGGCACACTGGTTTCCTTCAACAGAGAATGGGGGGCAAGGTTGGACATTTAATTCCTGGTTTGGGCTGTTTGAGCTCATGGGGTAGTACACTTGTTATTATGTCGCTGCTTGTTGACTTTGATGAACTCTGAACCTGGAAGGCTGGGAACAAACATGTAAGTCACACAACAAGGGATCTTCAGTCAGTGAGCAAACAACTATATTGCATAGTCAAGTACCTGTAAGTCACACAACAAGGGACTACAAGTATTAGTCAGTATTGCAGCGAGAAGGCGATGTCTGTAAAGAAAGACGGCGTAGCCTCAGTACTTGCACGGCGGGTGAGAGCAAGACTAAGATAATATTATGTACCTGTGAAGAAAGACAGCATAGCTATACATGGTACTGGTCAGCTCAAGCTATAGAATAGACATGGAACAGCAGACATACCCTCAGTACTCGCACAGCAGGTGAGAGCAAGGCTGAGGGGGCAGAAACAAGTGCGGACGAGTATAAGTGAGAACAAGGGCAAGAGCACCTAGAGCTAAGGCACACGAGAAAAAGAGCATAGCCTAATGGTATGATAAGCAAGCACTCTTGGCCGATCACTGTTTGGCATAGAAACAGAGCATATATCGATGTGCAAGAGAGGCACGGATGGGATCAAAAAGAGCCTAGAGTAGGGTCAAGAGTCAGCAACAAATGTAAAGTACAGGACGGCAGGTATCATTGGCGGACACGGACGTCTGCATCCAGGTTGGATGCTCCAACACTCCCCCTCAATCCTAGATCAGACCGAGAGTGGATGCAAAGTGCTTGACCTTTGGAGAAGGAAGCACCTTTGTGAGGACATCAGCAATCATGTCATTGGTCGGGCAGTAGACCAAATGGATCTTCTTCTCATCGAGAACCAAGCACACAAAATGGAAGCAGATGTCAATGTGTTTTGTGCAGGTGTGGTACTGATGGTCCCGGGCGAGAGCAATGGCAGATTGATTATCGGAGTTCATGGGCGTCGAGGATGTGAACGGCGCAAAGATCTGGCCAATAAGAGAGTGGAGCCAAAGAGCTTCTTTGGTTGCATGGGTAAGAGCAACGTACTCAGACTCTGTGGTTGACAGGGAAATAATCTCCTGGCTCTTCGAGCTCCAAGAGACAGCACCACCGTCAATGAGAAATGCATAGCCTGAGATGGCCTTCCGATCCTCATGCATAGAGCCGTTGGCGTTGGTGTAGCCCATGAGGTCGAGAGACTTTGCGCTGTAAGTTTGCTTGAGGTGCTTGGTCCCAGAGAGGTAGCGGAAGACATGGTGGACAGCCTCCCAGTGGGCGTGGCCAGGGTTCTCAGAGAAGCACGAGAGGACAGAGACGGCATATGTGATGTCTGGGCGCGTTCCCAAAGAGGCATACGTAAGTGATCCGACAGCCTTGCGGTAGGGCACGTTGCACATGGCGGCAATTTCAGCAGTGGTAGACGGCGATTGAGACGTGGAGAAAGTGGCGTGAGGATCCATCAGAGTCAAGACTGGGCGAGTGTCCTCAAGTCCAAAACGGCAGATGATTGACTCAATGTAGGCGGTCTGTGAGAGTGAGAGGGTCCATGCAGTGGGGTTGTGCTCGACAGAAAACCCAGATTCCAATGGATCTCTCCCTCATCAGAGATCTCGAAAGCCTCGCAGAGCTTGTCTTTGACCTTGCGGATGAGAGTGACAGCTGAAGCAACCATGGTCAGGTCGTCAACGTGCACTACAATCACTATGAGATCAGTATCTGCAATGCGGTAGAACATGGCCTAGTCAACATCACATTGTGACATTGAGAGCTTCTCCTGCAGGATGCACAGGAGCTTTTTGTGCCAGTGCCTTGCAGACTGTTTGAGACCATACAGAGGGCACAGGAGGCGCAATGCAAGCCTCTTGTCATTGGTGAGACCGGAGCCAGGTGGGATGGCCATCCAAATGACCTCATTCTCTTCAAACTTGCTGTTTAGATAGGCGCTTTTCACGTCGGGTTAGTGTTGTGCGGGCCCGGCTCGGCCTGAAAGCCCCGGGCTTTGGCCCGGCCTGTGGCGGCTTAGGCTTACCAGGTGGTCAGGCCAGGCCGGAGGCCGTGTTTCACGGCCTGGCCTGGCCGGCCTGGGGCCTGAGCCCGGGCCTGAGCTATACAAGTGTGAGTATGGATAGAGGCCCGATTAGGTGGTTCAGGAGGCTATACTGACATGGGAAAGTACTTACTGTGTATCCGCGTGCTCTAGGAACGGTGCTCAGCAGTGTACAGCGACGTGCTTACTGCCGAACACATCCTCCGCGCCCGTTTTGGTAGTACAAGCGCTCGCGGAGCGCCTGCACAGTAGGCCGCGGCCTGGTGGCCCGGCCCAAGGCCTCTCAGACCACAGGC
>KN050051.1:59743-97228 GCA_000743315.1 Lignosus rhinocerotis TM02 | reverse complement strand
AAAAAAAAAGCATGGACTTCCCTACGCTCCGCACAGTCTACACCCTCCACCGCCCGCACTTTTTCGCGCCCCTCGGGAACGCACCCCACCTCGCCTCGCTGGGCATCCCGCGCTCCCACATCCACGTCCCCGACTGGTGGGAAGAGTCCGCCATCTCCGTCACGCTCCCCCCTGCCCCCTCCTCCTCTTCCCCCTCTCGCTCTCGCTCTTCCACCGACTCGCGCCCCGCACACGCATGCGCTACTGATGCCGACGGAGACCGCGTGTGAGCGGCGTTCGTCCTCGCCTGCACCCCTGCGCAGCACACTGCGAGCTGCACCATGTTCGACCGCTGGCACACGCTCTGGGCGTCCTGGGCCGTCGTCGAGGAGCTCTCCAGCCTCCCCTCATCCTCACCCTCAAGCCCCTCACCCTCAAGCCCACTCTCATCCCCACGCTCAACCTCAACCTCAACCTCAACCTCAACCCCATCCTCAAGGCCCCCACGCTCATGCTCACCCTCCTCCAAGCCGGCACACGTCCCGCGCAAGGTGTTCTTTGCAGGCGACACGGGCTATCGCACGGTGTTCGACGGGGAGACGAGTGCGCGATCCCGCGCTGTCATGCGTTCGCGCAGGTCGGGGAGCGCTTTGGCGCGTTCGACCTGGCGCTGCTGCCCATCGGGTGCGTCTTGCAATCGAGCCGTCTCTTGTTCGTCCGGTTGTGTCTTTGTCTTCTTGTCTGTTTGTCTGGTTGTCCCTATCATTCTTTGTGTCTGCTTTCCCTATCTTCCTCTGTGTCTTCCGAGTCTCTCAACGTTCTGTCCCTCGTGGTGCTGTCGTTCGTGTCGTGCTGATCGCTGCCCATCTTTTCTTCTTTTCTTTGCACCATATTTGCGAACTGCAGAGCGCACGCGTCGCGCGCGATGTGGTCTGGGCTGCACGCCTCGCCGGGGGACGCGGTGCAGATCTTCAAGGATGTCAGGGCGCGCAAGGCCGTCGGGATGCATTGGGGGTACGTCTCTTAATCCCTTCGTCCCTCCTCCTTCCCTTCCCTCCCCCTCCCCCGCCTGCTTAACATATCCATCTCTGACATTTTTCACGCCCCCGCGGATCGGATCGGATCGTGCGTGCAGGACGTGGATCCTCACCGAAGAGGCCCCGATGGAGCCGCCGGCGCTGCTCAAGGAGGAGTGTGCGGCCGCGGGCTTGGACGAGCGCACGTTTTCGGTCTGCGGGTTGGGCGAGACGGTCGTCGCGTCGCGTAGCGCTTCACGAGGGTTTCTTCGGGAGAGGTTGATGGTTTTAGGTTTTGAGGGATAGGCACAGTATAGAAAGTATAGGTGTGCGCCCCCTTTACCTGCGCTCTTGCATGTATGGTTCGAATCGCTGGTGCGCGGCGGGTGATGGGTTTGCGACACGACTTGTGCAGGTCGTTGTGGTATGTGGTATTGTTCATTGGTATTATTGGAGTAGTTCGGACGTCGTGGGACGCAGGCGCACACTAACTTCATGCGACAATATTTCGGCCAATATGGGCATCACTGCTCTCTCGACTCCGAGTCTGAGCTCTCGCAGCTGTGCTGTAGTCGACAGGAACCGGAACTCCTTGCTGATACCAGATGGTGCATGAAGATGGCAGTTCCCAGGCTTTTGATATGTTACAACGCCAAAGGCTTCGCGACCCTTCGCGACTCCGCTTGTGTCGCCTGCAAGGGAGTCAGATGTCAACGTAGTGCTTTTAAAGTTGCTGTTGACTCTGGCGTTGTTCACGACTACGAATCGCGAGTGAGTATCATCACTTCTCGCACGCTTGCGGCCTAGGAGCTCAACAACATGATGCGTCTGACAAGCGGTTCAAGTTGCATTCGTAGCATCGACTCTGGCCTACATACCTGTGGTAACCTGGCAATGATACCAAGACATGGGATGTTGTCCGTGCGGCGTGCGCAGCAGCTTTGCTGCGGCTCCGCAACGCTGCTCATTAGTTTCTTGATGGCATCTTTGGTCATGCTCCTCCGAGCGGGTCGATATCTTTCCAAGGTCGATGCAGTCAATCATCCTATTGCATATATCTGTGACAGCGCAGTCCGGAATCTTCGGAACATCTCTTTGAACCTTGAATGCGAGTGTTGCGGTTTCGAAACTACCCACAGACAAGGACTGCGCACGAACTTATATCGCCGCCCGAGTCACCTATGAACTCGTGCGAACCATACAGGATCCATACGCTAGCAGGCATGCACAGCCGCTGCGCACGACCTGCGCAGCGCTCGTTCTGCTCCTGCGCTGCGGCACATTACGCACACACACTGGCATGGATCTCTCCGGTGCCAGACTCAAGAAGTTGTAGGACACATGAACGCCGACTCCATTCATTGATATAAAGGTTGTCGTCATCCCTGTTATGGCTCTCCGTTGTCCTTCAGTCACACTCTACGCTCTGTCAACATGAATCCTCCCGCCGCTCGTTACGCTGATGATCCGGAGAAGGGCCCACAGGTTACGGACGCGTTCTTCTCGCGTCCGGACTTTCAAGGGCTCCGCCCGGGCTGTCAAGCCGTCTACCAGCCCCCAGTTGAGGTACCACAGGATCACCCCAGGAACAATCGCAGGCGTCGTTTCTGGCACTTTTTCGCCTGCACCTTCCTTTTCATTGGTGCTCTTCATTTATGGCTCGGGACCAGGAGTGCCAGCAAGCTCGTTGTGAGTCTTTTCCACACATATGGTCTTGGAATCAAGCGAGAGCTGACATGAAGTGCGATGTTGGCAGAATCATATCGGGGGGTACAAATACAAGTATGGCCCGTCTCAGTGCTCCGACGTCGTGAACTGGACGAATAGCGAGGTGGATCGGCCACGCGAGATGCCGTATCACGCGCAGACGAGTCTCACTCTTCCGCTGTCCGCGGTTGAGCTTTTCTTCGTATCTGAAGGTGCCTTCCAATACGGCGACTTCGAGATCTCTCAGGACGTCGACGTCGGTTCTGACGATGCGGTGGTTGATGTTCACGTCTCCTACCGACACTCCAATGCCCTGGACGATGCGACGGTATGCCGGATTCAACAGGAAGGCGACTGGGGACTCGGTATATTTGTTAGTGTGTCGAATGGACAGCAGCTCGCTCCGCACACACTCACCCAATGGCCCTTCACAGACGCCGCACTGGCGGAACCCGCACCACGATCGCACACTCAAGTTCCACGTTCATCTTCGCCTTCCCGCCGTCAGGCCCGATTCTATCCTTAAGATCAACAGCCTGAGGACGGATCTGCCCCTGTTCTCACACCACCTTCCCGAGCTTGCAGACTCGGTCTACTTCGAACGGCTGGGGCTGCATTCCACTAACGCCCCGATCGGTGCAGACGTACGTTGCACCTCACTGTCTGTGGCTTTATCAAGCTGACTGTATGCAGTCCGTTGCAGGGAACGGGATCCTCTTCCATGCTGAGAACGCAGCGATTCGGGGTACGTTTAATGCCTCGACCTACCTTACCCTGGAGACGTCGAACGCTCCGATCAACGTATTCGTCAACCTTATGAACGGTGACGAGAGGCCCACCACTCTATCTCTCATTACTAGCAACGGGTATGTCTTCCTACTCGCAGCCGCGTGCGAAATCGTTCCCTTACCTCATTTCGTCTCTCGCAGCCGCATCGACAGCGAGATCGCGCTTGCCTCTAACACCTCCACTGCGACAAGGGGCAAATACTGGACTTCCGCGCGCACGTCGAATGCCCCCCTCCACGTCTCCTTCGTCGAAGCTCCTGTCTACTCCTCCCTGACCTTGGAGGCGCACACGGCCAACTCGCCCGCGGAGGTGACGCTCCACAAGACGTTCGAGGGCACGTTCGACCTCACCACGTCCACCTTCTTTGTTCCCGAGGTGCAGTGGACCCCCGTGGAGGATCCGGCAGGGCGCGACCGCAAGCGCCACGTCCGCGTCGACACCGTCTCGCGCAGTCATGTCCGTGGGGGTGTTGCTTGGGACTGGGAGGGCGAACAGAAGGGCCAGGTCATCGTCAAGACGTCCAACTCCCCTCTCCGCCTCAAGCTCTAGGAATCGGCAGTCGAAGCTGTTAGTTTGTATCATCCGCCGTGCCTGCTCCCCCTTTTGTCCTTCTCTTGATAGCAGGTATCGTACAAGTATTTGGTTTACTACTCTGGGCTTCGCGCCTGGAGAAAAATGCCCGGAGGAGTGCGTGGAGCCGACTCACTGCTATCGTATATATCACTGCAGAAAGACAGATCCCGCTCGTGCAAACTCCTGTGAATCCCAACGGTAGCATTATAATCCTGCACGTTACACTTGCCAATGACGTCGGGCACAGTCTCGCCTCCAGAAAGTAAGGAGTCTAGCGCGTCCGCGACAAGTCCACACGTCACCAGCTTCGGCGGTGCGAGGGGCGTCCTTCCAAGGACAGTTCCTCGAACGGAGGCGGGGAACCCCATCCTTCGTATGTGACGGTTCAAAGTGCAGCCTCTCATTCTCAGAGACATCGGACAAAACACTCGCAGTATGGAGCTCCAGGGCGGCGACGTTCTCGTGCGGACAGCCCTGCTCCAAGTCGATGAGGATGGCGTCGTCGTGCTCGTCCAGCACGACGTTTTCGAATCCGAGTCTGAGCCCACTGGCAAGTCGCTCGTCGAGTACAGGTACCTCTTGGAGGTTTCCCCGGGGCCGAACTTGATGAGAAACCCGCAGAGGAGTTCCTGCCAGCCGTCGTGGTCCCGCCAAATGTACGCGGCCGACACGCTGATGATATGCACATGAGGCGTAATGGGGTGCGGCTCGTCCATTTCGTGCAGGAGTCGTCGTTGAACGAGTGTCTCCATGTACCAGAAAGGCGAGGATAGTATAGACATAGTCACTAACCACATTGCCCCCCGCTACAGTCCCGTCGGGCAACTGCGCAAGCAACACGCCTCGGGTTCCGCTGTGTGTCTCACCAATCACTTTGACGTCGTTCGCGCCACGTATAGTAGGCGCGCGGATGTGACGTTTCGGACGTTGTACACGGAGGGGAGAGGCTTCAACAGCGCCGTCTCTCTTGCACGGAAGACGCCTGGTAGTCCCGGGTCAAGATGCAGAGACGCACCGACAGTGGACGCGACAAAAGTCGGCATTGCCGGCGCGTGGAAGATTCCTCAAGAGCGAACTGCCTTCAGTGCGGAACAGGGATCATGATGGGCCCGAAGTGTTCGACATTCGCCCTGAGTTGCGTTGCTTCGACCTTAGGGCCCTCGCAATGGACATCTAATTGGAGGAGCCTGTTCTTGGGGGCGTCGGGGTAGATTGCGTTCTTTTGGAACAGGACGTGAGGGTCTGTGTTGCAATGTCAGTGCCGCTCAAATATGGATTTGGTTTCCGTCGCGTATGCCTCCGCTTGTCTACTTATGTGGCTGAATGAGTTGACGAAGGGTGGTGCGGCTCAGAATAAGAGGAGAGGCGTGCGCTCGTTAGGGGATTCCTCTCGCGACGGGCGGAGGTAGGTTAGACAGGGAGAACAAAGTTACATGCATTATTTGGGTGTGTTGATCACAATGGGCGTCATGATGAAGATGATTCATGCAAGTACGCTTGGCCCGAAAATTCTTGGCCAACGACAAGAATAGAGACAACGCACGGGGCGACTCTCTTGCCTTGTCCATGGGACTTGCATGTCTGCAAATCGAGTGAACGAGAGGGTATGTATTGACGCTGTTGATACATAACCTGGACTTACTTAGGCGATACATTGGTCACAGTTCTACCTGCAAGTCTGTCAAAGAGAACACACATAGCCGATCGCGACCTCCGACTCCTCATGCGCGTCACGGGCCACAGCTGTCCCATGTCCACACCCTACACACATCCACAAATCCGCCCACAATTCCCTGACACATCCCCAACCTTCTGTACCTCGGCTTCTGCGATACAAAACCGGACACAAACCGATAACCACCAAACCATCACGTTCCATCGTCTCATTCATAACAGAGGATGAAGATCTTCCCATCCCGCACTGAAATGATGATCGCGCCCTGCGACTGGTCGATATTAATCGTCTCGACCGTGTCCAAGTCCAACTCGTCCGGGATGTCCAGCGTATGCACGACGCCCTCAAGCGACTCCGCCGCGCCCCCGCCCGGGGGCGTCCCGTTCGCAGTCCCATACCCCATCTCGTCCCGGTCATGCGTCACCGGGGGGAACGTCACAAACCGCAGCCGCTTCTCGTCGCGGTCCATCTCCGGTGGATACGCGAACTCAATCCACACCGCGTGCCCGAAGTCGACAGCCATGAGCGGGCGCGGGCGCTCCTGCCCGCCGTCCGGGTCGAGGTCGTCCTCCATTCCGTCCAAGACACAGACGACCTCGAATGGCTCCGAGACGTACCAGAGACGCATCATGGATGACTCTACGCCGCGTGCGCGCCGCGGCTGTTCGGCGGGTGTGATACCGTTCCAATCGTGCTCAACCGAGGAGAGCGAGGTAGTTGATGACGAGGAGAAGGACCCGGTGGGGCTCGCGGTGCCGTTCTGGAGTGGATGATTGGCGTCGGTCGATGCCGGAGAGTGCGCGTCCGCAACTGCTTTCGCAGCGACCGCGGACATTTGTTCGGGGTCCTCTCCCTCGGTGAGAGGCACTTTGAAGTAGTGCTGCGCGAGTACGTAGCGTGTCCGATGCGTCTCCGGCTCGTGATCGGCGAGGAGAACAACTGTGCAGCTCAGTCGCGGGACGGACGCGAGCGTCGGCCACCATTGACGAACAAAATGTGCGCTTTCTGGATACCATGGCGGGTACGGGAAGGGATTTGCCTCTGCGACTGTTCCCGAGTCGTCGTCCTCACCGACGTTCTGGGCGCCATTTGCGACATCTTGGTTACCTGCTGCATCGCCGTTCGGCGCGCCCTCGTCCACGCCGGCTATCGACGTTGGCGAGTTGGAGCGGGTCATCGGGGGAAAGATGAAAGAGGCTGACATGGTCCTCTTCGGGCTCAATCGTTCGGAGATACTTGGTGTGAACGTACTCGCTGTTGAAGATGGTCGTGCATGCCGCTGAAGGACCGCGATGGGGTAAAAGTACTGATGAGCGATGTCGCTCTCCTCGGAGTGGATGACGATCTGCTCTTTGTACAAGATGCACGACCAATTTGACGACATTGACTGCATACAATTCAGCATTTAGCGGATGCCGCATTTTGAAAGTTCACGAGGACCTACACATTCGATGCCGGTATCGATGAACACATACTCCTCCTTGGCCCAGTCGAGTAGAGCGTAGAGGCCGATCGTGTTGGAGCTCGAGACCCATACGAAGGCAGAGAGCAAGCGCGACGACGGGTCCAGCAGAAACACGTTCATGACCACGCCGATTGTCTTGAACGTCGCAAGCTCCGAGAACAGAGGCTCACCTTCCTCCGGGAACTCCAGCTTCATCAACACGAACTCCATGACTCTGTCATCGAAACTATCCACAGGGTCAACCGCCAAACACCACTCGCGCACATCGGCATGGATACTCACGATCGCTGCAAGACCTTTGCCATCGTGAAGAACACGGTCCGAATATCGAACTCTACTCGGCACTTCCATAACTCCCACCGCTCCTTCGGATCCCACTCTGCGAGACATACGTCCCGATGAACGTCCCAGCAAACGACCTTGCCGCTCTTCGTGGCACAAAGACTATAGCTTGACGTGATGGGTGACAGCCAATCGACCTCCTCATTCGGGGGTGCACTGATGACCTTGTACCAGGTTCGCGTGCTGCCATCTGGCGTGTTGAGATATGGGGAGGATGTTGAGGGTCGCGGTCCGCGTGTCAACCAGGCGGTCTCTAATCGAGTTGCCTGATTGACAGCTTCTATTAACTGCTCGTCCGTGAGGTCCGATAAGCGTTGAAAGCCATGCAGAGGAAGAGCGCGGCATCGCTTAAGGAGCGCAGTTGCAAGGTTACGGTAGACAGGTCGTGTAGTGGAAAACGCATGCATAGCTTTGCAAGACTGTGGAGCGCGGAATTAGCGACGTATTGAGATGTGATCTACAAGACACATTGAACTGGAGACCTGTGGCGGGATTTATATGGACAACTGCGTCACACGCAACCGTCATCGACGGTAGTCGGCCGCCTTACGAGAGACAAATCAAGCTGCTGCAATGCAACTGTGAGAGGTTGGAAATCCGGCTGGCGGTCCGAAACATCTCGGCTTCCGTCAACTAAAACGGCGAACCAGCCCAGACTCGCAGAAAGCCCTGCACGAACATCTGAATGCCTTGCGTTCGGTATGAAGCCAATCGAGGCTGCATTGTACACGCACTGTGTCCCGGACATGAGATTCGACAAGTGGGCGTTGCCGCAGTCAGAAGGGGAGATGCACCTTCAGCCCGCAGTGCCGAGTGTGCGAGACAGGCAATCGCGGCCGAGACAGCCGATGCTGCGATAGCAAAAGAGTTTCATCGAACTGCGCTCGATGAGCGGGGAAGGGGTTTGACTTGAGAGAGGAAACGCGCTTGATCGGTCCACGCTGAAGGAATACCACACCTTCAATGCTCCCAGTCATCATCCACCACTTATCAGGGCCCGCTAAGAGGGCTAGACTCAGCGTGACCAGTACTTCCGGGCGAGCAAGACGATCCCCCGGATGAACGAGAATCTCTGGGGGAAGAGGTCCAGTCCGTTCGGCACTTGGGAGAACATGCTGGTGGGATGAGAAAGTCAGGAAAGAGGACTCACCAGCTGGAGAGCGTAGATATCATGTAACTCTAGATGGCGTGCAATGTTCAAGAGGAGATCGTATGGCAGAGTTGCGAGGGATATCATGTCCGAGGAGGTATCGTGTGGGTCGGAGGGGTGTGTAGACATTCCAGAAAGGACTACAGCTTCTTGTTATACGCCTGCGCGTGTGTAGCTGAGGTTCTAAATGATGAGACCAAAGCAGGAACAAGGTGGGTGGAGGAGAAGGGTAGGATGTGGGAGAGGACAAGGTCCTCACGTCGCGCCTGGAGCACAACCTCCGCGCAAAGCTTAGATCAACAAACGCCCGCAACTCCGGTCCGTGATTGGTTCGGCCCTGTCCGAGTCGTTCACCCCTTCATCTCCAGACGCGCTCTCTGCAGCCATCAACATGCAGACATGGCAAATGAGACTGAGGCACAGTCGTAAACCATACCGAGTGTGTTTGAGTATAACACTGAGAATCTGCGATCAAACGGACATTAGAATCTCATCTGTTTATTACAGACATTTGTAACGTCGGCTAAGCGCCTATGTCATTTATGATAAGTATACCTAATAGCCGTCTCTCGACCCCGAGTCCGTTCAATGTCGAATGGGAAGTATATACGCATCTCCCGGGTACTGCCAGCATTCGAAGCTGGTTATTTCACAGAGTCGTTGCTTGCGATCGTCTCTCTTAACTGGACCGTCGATGATCATTATCACCTTAGGAAGGTAACTCCCACGATCCATCACTGCGAGATGTGAAAATGGGTTTCGTCTGCATCTCTCAAGTTCCTAACACCAACCTACTTTACATCTTTCATACAACTCTCTGGTCCCTCCGAATTAGCTGTACTCTCCGACTCAACCAGGAGCCAAATTTTGAGGAAACAGTCCGTCGCGCAGGCTGCCCATATATGGTCATACGGCATTTATAGCAGCTAGTCGCTGGCGAATGCACCGCTGAACTGTTTATCTCTCTACGCTAGTCCAAGAGGTACGCAATCCTGGCCTTCTGCGACACGCTCATCATGTAACATTTTAGCAGAACGATACCCCTCAAAGACACGTCCAGACCCACGACAACTCAAACCGATCTTGCGCCGTACACTTCCCGTACATTCCTTCACCCCTACCGGCGCGCTGTCCTTCACTAGTAGCCACGTTCGTTTATCCACTCTATGGCTCCTCGACGGTCTGCGTCAAACAACCTCAGCCCCCCGGAGTCCTCTACACCCACCCCTTCATCCCCCGCGAGCTTCCTGAGCACACCGCGCTCATCATCACCGTCCAGTGGCTTCACTCAGATCTTCACCAAGCCTACAAAATGGTTCAACCGTTCAACTTCGAGCGGGGCCGGTCGTTCGTCTATGAGCTCGAGCGAACCGCGTTCCAGCACCAGCTCGACGCGTAAGCACAAGATTTCACACCCGACCGACCCGAGACCGATCAGGGACAATCTCGTACCGATGAACAGGGGAGCATTAGGCATGCATGCAGCGAGCAGGTGAGTTTGCTTGTCATGTCACGTATCTTCTCTTCTCCGCCCTCCGCAGTCCTTCTGCATGTTACCCCGGGAGGAGCGAACTGTGAAGTCGCTCTCTGCATCCTTTTCCGTTCCGGGGATCCTCACCCCGGTCGTCCGCCCAACTGTCACCGAATGTCAGTTCGTGTGCTTGTCGTTATGTCTTCGCGATGTGCGTTCTGCGCCTCGCGAGGCCAGAACGGCTGTGGGCGCGAATCGTCGCGTCCGTCATCTGTGTCCATCGAGCATGTACACCGATAACGACAGGAGGACACAACTGCATGACCGGCTACTTGATCCCGGCGGCGTGTGAAGTAGCTTGTGTGTTCACCCACCGAAGTACGGCGCAAGATCTCGCATAAGCCATAGTGCTCCTGGTACCGGCGTGTCTTGTGCATCATACTCAATGCAGCTTTGGCCAATCTATCACACTGGCTGTGAGACCGCAAGCTCTGCTACCGTAGACTGATAGCAGTCGGGGTTACAGCCGTCATCCGCGAGGAGCCTACATCCTCGGACGCAGTGGGTGTTCGTTATGAGACTTCGCCGGTTCTATGCCTAACATTTGGCGACAGTAGGAGGGTCTTTCTAAGGACTATAGCAGATCTTCCTATGTCCACGTTAATTCGAGTCTCATAATGGGCATTGGCAACTGCTCACCTCCCTATCTGCGAAATGCTTATATTACCGGACTCCTCTAGTTCATTGGCAACTGCTCACCTCCCACTATCTGCGAAATGCTTATAATACCGGACTCCTCTAGTGCTTTCTGTGAGGCTACTGTTGCTCATAGCGTATGATCCATAAGTCAGAGACTGGCGGCAATACGCTACCCTGTTCATGTTTTCCTCCACCCCCTTGTATTAATGACCTTACTCGGTATAATGTCCAGGTCCGTCGCAGACTTGTCACTGGCCCGAACCACAACTGCGGTGCCCGATTCAAGACCTCAAGCGTTCCGAACCCCGTCGTCACCCTCACAGCCAATGATATCTTCTCAAGGTGGCCTCGGCGACCTCCGCGCACTGTCCCGCAAGCCATGGTCCAAGTCTGCAGACGATCTCGGAAAGCTGTCCTCAACAACAACCAGCCCGAAGCTCACGCCAATAGACACCACCCTCCATCAGAAAATCAAGAGCTATCGTAGCGACAGTGTGAGCAGCAGCGTTGCTCCTTCACCGTCGCCTATCCCATCACCGTCGGGCGCGTCCTTCAGCATGAACTACCCTTTCCCCGTAATCTCAGCCGAACTCTCTACCTCGCCGCCGAAGAACACGCGCCTCGGGCCTCCACAATCCAATCATGTATCTCCCATCACTCCACCGCTCACTCCTGCATCGTCGACCTCGTCACACGTGCACTCGCGCTCTCATTCGTTCACCCCGCGTCTCCCATCCAAGCTATCCGCACAGAAGTCAGGGCTCATGCCACCCAGCCCGAAGCGCAAAGGCTCAGGCTCATCAGAGACGCGTGATTCGGAGCGCGACAAGGGCTCTGGAGGGAGCGGCCCGTCCGGTCGCTCTCCATTCCCCTTCGGGTTTGGAGGCGGCAACGCAAAGACGTCGCCCTCTGCCATCAACATTCCCGACGGGCAGATCAGCCAGGGACCGTCTTCCCCAACGTTGCTCGCTCCCCCGACGATCATCGAGCCAGACGACAACGGCGGCGGCGGCAACAAGCGCGCGTCGCAGATGGTGCACCACTCCGGGTTTATCAATCGCATGACGGACTTCTCCCCGTCGACGCTGACCAGCCGCGCGCACCAGGCGTACATGGCGGGTGGCGCCCAGGCGGTGCTTTCAAAGGGATGGAAGCCGTTCAAGCTTGTCCTGAAGGGCTCGAAATTGTATTTCTACAAGCCGCCCAGCGATCGAAGCGCGGGCATCCGGGAGCTGTTCCCCACCGAGCTCGTGTCGGTGCTTGAGGACGAGACGGGCGACACTGAGCTCGGACTCGGTGTGGACATCCAGGACGCCGAGATGGACATGGGTGGACGCTGGGGCGGGGGCAAGGGTAAGGAGCGGGAGGAGATGCGCAAGAGGAGAGCGTATTGGGGACGTGGCACGCACCCGTCCCTCGTCATCGGGAAAGGCGTGGAGAAGGGGTCGACGGAGGCGCTTGTGCACGAGGCCGTCTTTGCGACAACGTTTGTTGTATCACCGGCTGACGGATCGCAAGTCGCTAGAGAGGACGAGGAGTCGGGCGCGTCGAGATATAAGCCGGAGTGGCGGGAGTTCGCTGCGGCGGTCCTGCTCGTGCTGCCTGTGCTGGTAGGCAAGTGCGTTTTTGAGACTGAGTTCCACAGGTGTGCTTCGAACCTCATCAGCGGCGCCGACGACGATGCCCGCGCGGAGGAAGTGAAGAGAGTTGAATGGCTAGCTGCCCAGTACCTCGACTATCATGGGACACCCGGGAACCAGGGAGGGTGGGACTCATGGTGCAAGAACACGATCCCTAGCTTTTCACCCAACACCGTGACCACCTTTGCCAAGCTTTCCGGCAAACCACAGTCCTCTGCGGCTGGACCGGTGAACAACGCTTCGCCCGCCGGCGTCGGGCCCGAAGAGGTGTCTCCCAATCTGGGGACGTTTTCGCCGAGACCGAGCGACAGCAAGATGCAGTCTATCATCGAAGCTCTCGGCGAGAACCAGCGTCCTTCGCCCGCCGCGTTCTCACCTGACGCTCTCCGCAATGCGCTCGAGGAGGAAGGGCTCTCGCGCGACCTCCTCCTCAGTCTCGATCCTGCTTTCATCGCACGTTCCCTCTTCGTGCTCCAGAAAGGGGCACTCCAGAAGATCCCTCCGCTCGACAAGTTCACTGCCGACTTGGCACTCCGCGCATGTCCGCAAGACGCGGCCGAGTTCTCGCCGACGTCATCCGCTCACGCTCTTCTCCCATTCCTTGGCTGCGACGAGCGACCGCATTGGCTGACAAGACTAGTGCTCATACAAGTTCTCGTACCTGAGCCTGCTGGAACTGTACATATGCCCTCACACGATGGACGGGCTCCACAGCCTCCGCGGACGCACTCGCGATCCGAAGTCATCTCAGCGTGGGCCCGCATCGGGGAATCCGCACGCCGGAACGGAGACGAGTGCTCATGGCGAGCGATCATGAGTGCGCTCTGCTCCCGTCCCATCGCCCGTCTGGACAAGGTATGGAAGCGAGTAGACCAGGAAGCGCTGTCCGCCGTGCAATGCTGGGCTCAGATCCTCCTGCGCGGTGATAAGCCGACTTCCATAGCGCCGTTAGCCTTCCCTTGGGCTGGCGACGCCGAGCGCGACATACGCGAGGCACTCGAGAAGGCACGGGGTGGGGAAGGCGAAGAGTGGGTCGTCGGGAATTTGCGCACTGCACGGGAGGAGTTTGATGGATTGCGGACTACGTTTGCGTTGTGTACCAACCGGGCGAGAGAGGTGGAGAGCGCACCTGAGCAGCCTGCGGTCGATGTGCTCGTCAGGCATTGGAACACGCTTTCTTCGGATGCGGACAGTCGTGGACTGGCGGCGAAGTTCTTGAGGTATGCACCGTCACCGTTTTGTATCGTGGGTATGCTGTCTCACGCCTCAAATAGGGTCGACCAATTCATGTCGCTGTCCTTCGCAGCCGAACCGCGCAGAAGAGGGCTGTTTGAGCCCTACTTCTGGTCCCGACTGTCGTACCAACCTACCGCACATCCCTTGGCCGCGCTGCTCTTTCCCGAGCCGCTCCCGACCGTCTCGTTCGTCAATCGCTCTCAGATCATCCGCGGCAGACTTGAGAGCAACGCGTCCCTCAACGTGCAAGACATTCGTGACCTCCGCCTCCTGTTCGACACCGACAAGATCATCCGTCTGGAGCGACCGAAACTTGCTGGTGGGCTTGACCTGGGCGGTACTCTGCTTCCTGTATACAACGATGAGCTACTCCTATTGGTTCAGCCTGGAGGTGAACCGGTCTTCGGGTCCCGGCCGACGTCCCGTGCGCCTTCGCGTCCTCCGAGCCGCTCCGCCACTGACTCGCCTGCTGTCGAGAAGGTGTTCAGTCGAGCACCGTCGATCCGGGTCACGCCCGGCTCCTCCCATGGACATGGAACGGAGCGCAAGCCCAGCCTCGCACGTCGGAACTCCCTGCCGTCAATGTCGCAGAGGACAAGTCTCGTTGCGTCGGAGGTGACCTCAGACAGACCGCTGCGTGTCGTTGTCCAGTCAGGTACTCTGGAGCGCCTCGTCGACGTCCTGGTGCATGGACTGCAAGGCGTGTCTGTGTCAGTGGCCGATGACAACGGAGAGATGCCGCTCACCGACAGGAAGACGAGAGAGGTGAGGGTCGATATGGACGACTTCGCGCAGGTTTGGTGGAATGTTTTCCGGAGCTTCGTCACCCCCCAGGTTCTTTTTGAGGTGCGTCAGCGATGCCATAACGTGATGTTTCGCACCTTACACACCACTTGGTAACTAGCTTCTGCGGAAACGCTATGTTGGCGCGCATCAACCAGGCAGAGCACTGACGCCCGAGGAGATCTCTCACGTCGTGCATCTGCGGTTGGAGGTGTTGGAGACATTAGGAGAGTGGATCACCCAGGGTGGGGGCGCTCAGGATGCGCTTGACGACGGGGCTTTATATGAAGCTTTCATGACATTCTTAACGCAGCCTACTGAACAGAAGCTGCTCGAGTCTGCCTCAGACCAAGAGTCCGATGCTGGACAAGCGTTGAGGGCGCTGGAATTGACACGGAAGACCGTGCTCATGTCGTTCCGCTCCCAGACGTTGCGCCCGATTCCCCGGACGGCGGCCGCATCTGAACATGCGAATGATGGTCTGGTGGTTCCCAGTTACAGTTCCGAGCTGCCCGATATCGACCACCTTGATCCCGAAGAACTTCTCAACAATCTGAATGCAATGGTGTCCGCCACATTCCGAAATGTCACGCTCGAGGTGAGGAGGATGCCGCCAGGCCCGGTATCATTATAATCTGACAGAAGACCCTTACAGGACCTCTTCATGACCGCAGACTTGTTCGAGCTGCAGTCAGCGGACCGCACAGGATGGTTCCTGAACCGTGACCCTAGCTCTATCGCCGACGAGGTTGAGCTCCAGTCCATGAGCTCGTACATCCTCGAGGTCGAGCCGTCACCGCTCATATCAGAATTGACGCAAGACTCTCTCTATCGCCTCCTCCCGCCGGCTGTCCGCAGCTGCATCCGAGCCTTCGGTATTCTGCGAAAGTGGCTCATCGCGAAGGTTGTCGTCCTGCGGTTAGGCATCCAGGCACGTCAGCAACGGATGGACCTTTTACTCCGCGCGATTGAGATCGCCCGTCTCCGGAGCGGCGACAGCGAGAATGCGGACATCACCCCCTCCGAACGCCCGTGTGTCCGATCGTTTGCGGAAGCAATCCTCACGTCTGCCGTGCTTAGTGTAGAGAGCCGAACATACCAGCGGGCGTGGCTAGGCGTCGCAATGGCTCGGGGAACAGGTTGCGAATCTCTCGCTGCGTATCTATCGAAGCCCACAGTCACTTCTGTGTCCTCAAGAGGAACCCTGACTGCAGATATTGGCTGGCTAATGGAGAAGATCCTTGAGATCATCAGTCTGCCGGACGTGCTTGAGTCCCCTTCAGGGGAGAAAATCATTCTTGTCAACTTCGAGAAGCGCAGGTACGCCGCGGGATCAACTGACGTTCAACACGTGCTGACTCGTGCATTGAAGGTCATTGCAGACGCTACTTGCGAACGCTTCCGGCGTTGGCTCGTCCCGTCGGCAACGACGGCGCGAGGCTGATCGCCGAGAGTTCGAGCGACTGAACAACCTGGAGAAGGAGCTGAGCGCAGTGCACTTCGACATGAGGGCGATCCGGGAAGATGCCTACCGCGAGGCCATGCAGCACGGCATGTCGACTGGCAAAAGGGGACAACGCCCATTTCAACTCCTCGTCACGCAACAGCAAGAGAAGAACCGCCGGGACCGGCTATGGCGGGACCGTCTTAACAAGGAAAAACGGCAAGAACAGCAGGAACATGACAGACGCGAGGAGCAGCTCAACAGGGCAATGAACCAACGGCGGCAGAACCCGGTCATGCCGAAGGCGCACCGGAACAAGAAGAGCATGTCCTCCGCGTTCTTCCAGCTCATGCGCCCCATCTCGAGCGCCTTTACGTCAGACACGATGTCGGGAAGTCCCGTGAAGCGAACACCTGCAGAGCTCGACTTCGCACCCTCGCACAAGCCGTCGCTCGCACTGAGCGTCGTGAACGCGCGCGTCGCGCACTTCATAAACCAGGAGCGCTCCTTTGTCTTTCAGATTGACTCCGAGGACGGCGGGCACTACCTGCTGCAGGCCGCGAGCCAGCAGGAGATGAAGAGGTGGATTGATACAATCGAGCGCGTGTCGAAACAAACGGCAAAACGCAGGCTGACGTATTTGGGCCCTAACGTCAAGATGCAGTTGTCCGACGATCTGTTGGCGAAACCGGCCGTGGCAACACACGATCCCGTAGCGGGTGCGTTTGTCTTCCTTTCGACTTGTTCATTACCTTCTGTTGGAGTCCCTAGTCCTGGCGCGACGTGACGCTGACACGATGATGGCATTTGCAGTGTTTGGCGTTGACCTCGACTTCTTGCTTCAGCGCGACGCTCCGAATGGCGAGATCCCGCCTGGTGGCATTCCAGCTGTCCTCGAGCGACTCATCGACGAGGTGGAGCGCCGCGGCCTGACAGAAGTTGGCATTTGTATGTGTCGTTGAATTCTTCCTCTCATTCCGCAGTATGTTCTGATGCGCTCCGGATATAGACCGCATTGCTGGCGCCCATTCAGAAGTCAACTCCTTGAGGGACGCTCTTAATAGAGGTCGGTCTGGGATCACGGGTGTCTACATAGCTGTGTGCACTGACAATGCTGCACTTGTAGGGGAATGGCCGATCTCGGCCATGACAGACATCCACGCGGTGTGCGACCTGATCAAGTCGTGGTTCCGAGTGCTGCCGGGAGGTCTCTTTCCCTCAGAATCATACGCAGCCATCTTGAGTGCAGCTGGTACACTGGTTATCACTGTCTACTTGTAAGCTCTGAGTGCTAATCGTGTACCATGGCCACAGGTCGCGACAATGTTGATTTGGGATTGAAGGTGTCGAGCATGCGCGAGATCGTGCGTGGTCTGCCCATAGCAAGGTTCGATCTCCTGAGACGGATCGTCGAGCATCTGGAAAAGTGCGTATTGGTCCGATGACGTGTACCACAGCTCTGACGTGATATCCCTTTTATTTGCCAGGGTGACCGATTACGAGGAGAGCAACCAGATGACTGTGGAGTCCCTGGCGACTGTCTTCTCGCCGAACCTCCTACGCTCGACAAACAGCGACTTCGGGACGTTCTTCACCAACATGGCGGCTGGTCATCGGGCAACGAAGATTCTTATCGCTCATGTACGTCGTCTTGTGCACTTGCTGTCTTACTTGCTGCTAACATAGAGAACAACTCGCAGTATCACTCTGTATTCCACAACGAAGGTGAGCACGAGGCTGAACTGGACCACGACCACGACGAATTCGAGTTTGAGGAGCCGATCCTGGAAGAAGACGAGGAGGATGAAGAGTTCCGCGACCGCGCGGAGTTACTCCCACCCAAACTGTCCGCAGAGCCACCCGTACTGAGCATCAATCTAGGAAGCCCGGCATCGCTCTCGTTCAATATCCCATAGCCCCTTTCGTTCTGATACACTTACTCCCTTCTTCCTTGCCTCATCTACCTTGTATCATCCTGTCAGCAACACCACTCATCATCCACTCTGATGTATGGATACGCTGACTCCTACCCTCAGTCATGATGCGGTCCTTGCCCTGCCCTCGTACCTTTGTCACTCCACGACCGTGGGCAACCTGCTTGAATGTCCTCGGTTGTGAGCCTCACCCTCTCTTCATACCAGATCCGGACCAGTCCTCCTCTCACATCCATCCAGTCCAGAACATGCACACTCGTATACATAGTTAGAATACTATCGTTGATACCGCAACCACAAAGACTAACGGACGCTTGGCCCGCTCTGTGGCTATAATCTCTCCTAACTCCCTCTTACTCCCGTGCCCTAGTCACTATCCTCCGTTTTGTCCTCTCCCTCGTATCTCGCCTCATCCATACGGCCGTTCGTCGGACCAGACAAAGTGATTTGTGTGTTATTGTATACCTGTGTCTTAGTATTATCACACTCCCTGGTCTTCAGACTTCAGCTCCCTGCTATCCATACGCGTGTGTGTTGTTGACGTCCAAATCTTAACGACAGTGACAGTCTCACATCGGCTCGAAGTTCGCTGGGCAGCGAACCTAACTCAAAAGAACTGTAGACCCGAATGCTAAATTGCGTCACACCGGCTCCCGCGAAGGGGGGCGGCAACACTGATTGCGTGCTGGGAAGGGGTCTGCAACGTTCATCTGCCCAGGATTGGATGTTTCGACGTTTGAACCCCAGAACGCGCACCGCTCGGCTTTCGGGCTCAAACGCTCGCCCATCTTCCGAGGATGCAGCCTGGTCGAAGCCGGTGTGCTGCCGCAGACCTCGAGGCTCTTTCTCGCGGCCACACGGTAGCATAAATCGTTGGGGACGCGTCTCTGGGGAGTTGGGGGAAAAGGCCTCTTTTGTTAGCTTCGTTCTGATCAGCTCGCGGGAGCACTGAGGTGTCAGATAGCCCGCGCGTTCTGTGTGCCCTTCTTTGCGATGGGGTTGAGCTGAGATTACGTGCGGCTCGCAGGAATGCGTCCGCCACGTTATGATGCCGTGCGCATGTCCCTGACGGAGGGGACACTTGGACCTGACAAGTGAAGGCGAGAGCGACGAGCGCAACGTACTATACATAATGGATACTCCATCGCTTGCGCGGCTTGCTTTGTGGCTCAGCTGGGTTGAGTTATGCCGAGGGTCCGAGGAAGGCGATGGTTAAGCCAGAACGCCTATTATGTCTCAGAGGCTCCGCTGCGCGTGGAAACGGGGCTCGCGAGCGCGAGTGGCCACGTCGCCACGAAGGAACCCCTGATAGCGCAGAAGGGGCGTCGAAGTGCATGTGTATTACGCGGACCGAGATGCGCTGTTTCGTTCGTGAAGCTGATGACAAGCTGGTGAAATCTTCCGGGTTCGCGGCGTGCCTGTGAATCGCCCATTTAAGGGAGCGCACCCCGCCGAGCGGACGCCCCGATTTCGGAGAGCGGCCACTGCTCGTTCCGTGTTAGTCTTTGCAGCAGATGGCGCGATGATGTACACTGTATCAGAGCCGAGCGAGGTGTACTGTATCTGCGAGGACGATCATTACAAATGCGATCGCGCTGAGGGTTACTCACAAGCTCTGGACGATAAGTACCCGGAGGTCTTTTCATCGATCAGGGCGCCGGCGGACATATACCAAATCTGACTACGCGCATGTTTGTACATTCAGTGTCTCACGCACGCGATATTTGCGCACTGTCCTCAGGCTTTCGAGATGCCTTGTGAAGCGTGCGCGGCTGAGATGGGAGCAGGCGAGGGAGCAGAGACGGAGGGGGAGGCCGAAAGTGCTGAGCGCAGGCATTGGCGGGGCGCCGAGAGGGTGGAAATTGATGCCGACTGCCAGTGCGACGGGCAAAGGACTTGGCATGGACGCTTAAATCTTCGCCCACGTTGCGTCCCGCCTCTGCGTATATAAGACACTCGTCTGCTCTTTCTCCCGTCATCCCGTTGCCTCCCACTATCGGCACGCTCGCGCGTCGTTGTATGTTCTCTAACCAATTAGGGAGCTCCCACAATCGCCACAGAGGTTGCAAACACACCTGCGGCGACGGTTTATATCACCATTAACACCTCCCCTCGCGCACTTTCGTCAACAAACTCATATTTCTTCAACCTATCGCCATGTCCTCCTCTACTGGTGTGAACACTCCTGACTCCCAGTTGGAGTTTGTTCTCCCTGTCCACCCCAGCGCCGTTCGCCGGGCGAGCCCCATCGTCGTCCAGTCCGAGCACACCTCCTACACCAACGACTACATCACTTCCAAATTCACCAACCGCGGCGCCGATGTCACTGTCGTCGAAGGCCAATACATCGTCACCCCCACTGCCAAGCCATTCGAATTCCAGACGGCTAGGAAGGTTGCGAAGACTGGGTGAGTGCTCGTCACGCGATCATTGCGTGCAAGGATGTCTCGCTCACTTTGGCCTGGCTCGCAGACTGATGATGGTCGGCTGGGGCGGGAACAACGGTTCGACGCTCTCCGCGACGATCCTCGCTAACCGCCACAACATCATCTGGCACACCAAGTCCGGTGTCCAGCAGCCCAACTACATCGGTTCCCTCCTTCGTGCGTCCACCGTCCGTCTCGGTGCCGACCCTGCCACTGGCAAGGATGTGTACGTGCCCATCTCCGACGTTTTGCCCATGGTGCACCCCAACGACCTCGTCCTCGGTGGTTGGGACATTTCTGGAGCCCGCATGGACGAGGCCATGAAGCGCGCTCAGGTCCTCGATTGGGATCTCCAACGCCAGGTCATGCCTCACATGGCTGAGCTCGGCTCTCCGCTCCCGTCTATGTACTACCCCGACTTCATCGCTGCCAACCAGGAGGCGCGTGCCGACAATGTCATCTCTGGTACCGATAAGCAGGCGCACCTCGAGCACATCCGTGCTGACATTCGTCGCTTCAAGGAGCAGCACGGCCTCGATCGCGTCGTCGTCTTCTGGACGGCGAACACGGAGCGTTACAGTGACATCATCGCCGGAGTGAACGACACCGCCGACAATCTCCTCGCTGCCATCAAGGCTTCCCACCCTGAAGTGTCTCCCTCGACGATCTTCGCTGTCGCTTCCATCCTCGAAGGGGAACCTTTCGTCAATGGTGCACCCCAGAACACCTTTGTTCCGGGCGTGATTGAGCTTGCAGAGCGTCTTCAGTCCTTCATCGGTGGTGACGACCTCAAGTCCGGCCAGACGAAGCTCAAGTCCGTCTTCGCCGAGTTCCTTGTCAACGCTGGTATCAAGCCGCTCTCAATCGCGTCGTACAACCACCTCGGGAACAACGACGGGCACAACCTCTCCGCGGAACCGCAGTTCAAGTCGAAGGAGATCTCGAAGAGTTCCGTCGTCGACGACATGGTTAATGCGAACGCGCTCTTGTTCAAACCTCCTCAGGCGGGCGCACCAGCCGGCACCAAGGCAGCGAAGGGCGAACACCCAGACCACATCGTGGTCATCAAGTACGTCCCTGCTGTGGGTGATTCGAAGCGGGCGATCGACGAGTACTACTCGGAGATCTTCTGCGGCGGGCGTTCGACGATCAACATCTTCAACGAGTGCGAGGTACGTGGCCATCATCTGTGCGTATCTGTCAACTATCCACTGACTGGTCGATTTTCTGTATAGGACTCGCTTCTCGCGACGCCGCTTATCCTCGACCTTGCGATCCTCACCGAGCTCCTCACGCGTGTCAAATACCGCGACGCGAGCGCGGGCAAGGACTTCAAGCCCCTCTACCCCATCCTCTCGCTCCTCTCGTACATGCTCAAGGCGCCGCTCGTCAAGCCTGGCACCGACGTCGTCAATTCGCTCAACCGCCAGCGCAACGCGCTCGAGACGTTCCTCAAGGCCTGCATCGGTCTCGAGGGCAGCAGCGACCTGCTCCTCGACACCCGGATCTGGTAAATTGCGCGCGTCGACTCTGCGGCCCCAATGGTTCGCTGAGGAGTGTTGAAGGGGCATGGTTGGTGGTTTCGGTTCATGTGCGTCTGGTCGTTACAGACATAGAGTAAATGGGTTCTCAACAACCCCTTCTTCCCATCCGTGCCATTCAACTGGCTGTAAATCTGTTTGGTATCATCTCTTCCGTATGCAATAATCTACGTGGTGGTTCCCCATCTTGTGTGCTGGGTTGGCGTGATCGTGAGGGTCCCATATTCTGTGTGAGCAGACCTTTTGCGCAACCGATTCGCTCACAAGGTTCCACGCCACAACATAACCTGCATACTCCCGACCGCGAAGATAGGAAGTTCTCAAGAACGCCGGGTGTCTTACGAGTTCACATCTCGCGCGGCGTGCTGCGCATCGCTCAAGGTTCGCTTCGCGTCTTGTAGCTGACGTAGAGCAGCCGCGTCCCTGACTAGCTTCTCTTGCCTCTCGGATGCGGAATTTGAGCCTTTGACGTTAACTTTCATATCCGCGTTGGAAACCGACCTTGGTGCGCGCATGCGCTCCGTCGTGCGAAACCCCGCTCTGCGCCGAATGGTGGGTTCCTTTCCTTGGAAAAGCTGATCGGCACACCGCGCCCTGCACCATCCCACGGCTCCCACCTGCTTCCCTGCTTGCCCGCTTACCTGCACGCCACGGGCCTTGAGGCATGGTTGTGAATATCGGTGTCTTGCCTCTGCAATGATCCGATCTAGCCCCACTCTCCTTGCCAGTGTCTCCGTTGCTTCACCCTGACTTCTAGACTTGTTCAGGTCAAAGCATTCCTTCAAGTCCACAGGCCCCAGTGTGGTGGGATGACCTGAGCACTCTGCACAGTGTGAAGTGCTCACTTGCCTCCACATCTCGTGGAACCAAGAGAACACTTCACAGATGGGCAATGTGGCCTGTAGCGCTGTCACCCCTCAACACTGTTAGCTCAAGGGGTAAGAGAACCCTGTGTGCCCTGCCTGATCTTATATAGCGCCCATTCTGGGGTCAAAATATGACTGGACCCCAATTGATGTAAACAGCTGCTGATGTCTGATGAAGTTCGATCAAACCTGCAGGTCCTTTGAAGCAGCAATAAACAAGGGGAGAGGCTGGTGTGCACGGCCAAAACCCCCCAAGAAGGAAGGAGGTGTTCCCACATGTGCTGCATATGTAAGGGAGGGTGCTTACCTTTTTGAGACACAGTTTGATCAGACAAAGGCTTGCTTAGCTTCGCATCTGTCCGGAGTATTCCAGCATTATTGGCAAATTCATACATTTTCCGCCCTGGAGGGAGGTCCCATAAGTACCCAAAAAGCGCTTAAGAGTGCTTGGTCTGTGCATAAATATCCCCCAGACCCACCCAGCTAGCGCCTCGACGTCCGCATCGTTCCACCTGCTGCCCCAACATAAAATGCCCTCTGACAAAAAAACACCAAGCAGGAACACTTTGAGCCCAGAGGGTCGAAAGCTTAGACAAGGTATTCACACACTCTCTCGATTGGGTACCTGTGCTTTGCAGCACTGCCACTATGACTGTGAGGCTAATGCAATGAACTTTGCCTGCATCACAAGGGCTTTATAAGGATGGCCTGGTTCCCTCACCAGAGGACAAGGATCTGATGCATCACGCCATCAAGGATCTCCCTGGAAACACTTGGTACAGCCGCAAACGGCACCTCACCTGGTGCTCCCGACAGGAGAAAGAACTTGAGTTCCGCGAGCACAAGCTGCGTGCGTCTACCATGAGTGCCAGTCCGTCTCAGGACACTATCTGTAGTGAGTTACGCTGCTGCAACGTTGACGGCTTCTTGTATCTTCACCCAGCCTTCTTATGTTGACTTTTCTTTCACGCGTGGACGTGCACACAACATAGACTTCGTGTACAGTCAGATCCAGCTGCATCCGGATCCACCCCTGTCTGTGTTGATCCAGTGGGCAACATACCTCAATGCACCTGTTCAGGACGTGACGTTGGCGGCGATGACCGCTCTGGAGATCATCGCGTGCACGACCTTATAGGTACATGCATTCATACGACGCGCGACGTTCATGATATCTGACCTCACTCACAGGTGAATGGCGGAGCTCGCAATCACTCTCCGATCACGGCTTCTTGTCATCGTCGTCTTTCTATCTTGTTGCACACGACTCCTCGCCTGCATGTACCATAATTAACTGGATTATTCGATGTGCCTGTAATGATTCGGAGCGTCTCTCGTGTGGCAAAATTATGGGGCGAGTGAGTGGAGGGAACATTGATACAATAGCATCGCCCGCAAGCAAGCGGCAATAAAACAATCACGATACTACTGCTTCGCCGATGCGTCCGTACTACCCGCTTGCGAAAGAGGTTGCGACCCTTGACCTGCGGCGGGTGGGGGAGGGGGACCGCCTGAAAGGATCGCCCGCGTGGCGCCCCAGAACGTGCTGGGCATCTCGCGCGCCATCGCCTCCTGCTCCTCCTTGATCATGCGGTCGAAGTTGGCCTTGTTCTGTCGAAGATACTCTTGCTCTTCGAGGTACTGACGCTGAGCATCGAGTCGCTTCTGCTCTAGGAACGTCAGCGGCGCCTGGGACGCGGACGAAGGCTGAAAAGCGCAGTCAGCGAACCTGTCGCACTACAACAGTCGAGATATGAGGGGGACGTACCTGCTCCGACCCGCCGAAAAGGCTGCTTAGGGTAAATCCGCCGCGGGACAAACCCTTGTGGCTATGTGCCCATTCCTCGAGGAATTTGCGCTTCATTTGCGCTTCCTCCTTCGCGTACTCGATAGGGATATTCTTCCCTGCGTACGCCTGAATGACCGTACGTATGTCAGGCGTGTTGTATATGGCGATGGCTGGGGACATATCTCAGAGACGCGAAGCTGATACAACATATGCAAAGCGTACATTCGAGGAAGGGGATCATGGCAATGAGCCCTCGATCCTTGGGGTCTCCGGTCCACTTCGGGAGAATGATCGCATTCTCCGGGTTGGGCGAGACGTGTTCGGGATGCGTATCGAGTAGGATGACCTTCGAGAGGTCACGATTAAGGTACTTCAGGTCTTTCACTGGCGTGCCGCCATTCTCGGACCGGCACGCATCACGGAATAACCGGTGAATTATATAGAATTGATAGGGATCTAACTTGTCGATGATGGGCATGGCCGTCTACGGAGAGGTTAGTAGGTCCACTATTAATGACAATATAGTGAGCCAGAACATACGTAGTGATATTGCGTCGTGAAGATCACGATCTCATAGAACTGCGATAGATATGCGAGGAAATAGTCGACTCCGGGTCGTTTTGCTGTTCGCCAGCCATGTTGACGCTACAAAGATTCAGCAAGCAGATGAGAGGTAGGACCGCGCCTGATCAAGCAGGCTGGACTCACATCCCATGTTGAAGTCACAAGAAGATCATCAACCGAAATGAGTAAAGTGTACGGCCGGTGCATGTGGCCTTGCAGCGGTGGCGGGAGAAGCTCAGGCCATAGCGGCTCGGTGAACGTCTGCAAACTACATGACTACAGCTCGATAAAAACATATAGAACACGCACGTGAAAGATCCCGGCAAATCGCGTTTTTGTCCTCTCCCAACGGGAATGCGTTGCCTCCTCGCGCGACTATTACAGAGAAGTACGTGTCACACACAGCATGAGATGACTCGGGTCACGTACCAGCTTTCTTGCCTTCAGCTCATCCTCCTCCCAGTCACGTCCCATGTGCCAGGTCAATGCACCCGCACCAAGCAACATCATTGCAAGCGAGACACGCCCAAGCAATTGTCGTCTCCGCTCAATACTCGACAGTGAATCCTTGGACGACCGCGCGCCCGTCCGTTCCTGCTTTGCATCCCCCTCCTCCCCCGGCGAAAAGTCCAAACTGGGAACTATCGAAGAGCCAAGAATCGGGGTTGGGGCATCCGTTGGGTCTGTGTGACCAGCAGCCGCAGAGGGAGGCGGAGGCGGAGGCGGAGGGACGGGAGAGGGATTCGTTGACCGGCTTGCGGTCGCCTCGCTCCCCGGCTTCTTCGGAGGCGGCTTCGAGGCGAGGCACCGGACAGAACGGTAGGCAATGCTGCGCGCCGCCGGTGACCTGAAAGCTGCTTGAAGCATGTCTGACAAGCAAGGAGAGAAAAGAGGTAGGTAGGAGAGGACAGCTGTTGAAGGGCGCTTGTGAAAGAGTGTCACATTTTTGGGCGTCAACGTGTCATGATCTATGTCCAATAACCAATGCCATACAACCATACCGAACTTCTATAGGTTGTAATCCAATCTTGATTCTAATCCGCAACGTGGAGCATAATAGGAAGATCTGATAATATTCTTGTCGGCGGATTCATCAGCTCATCTTGACAGTTAGTCCAGCTGCAGTGCTTAGGTATTGAGGGTGGCACGGTCTACATCAGTGCAATCTCCGGAATCCGCCTTTTGACACTTCAATCCACAATAATTGCGGTCTCTTGAATGAGCAGTGTGTGGACCCTTCATGGGTTGATGGGCTGAAGAGCTGTTCTTGGGGCGAGGATGGTGTACTCAAACCTACAAGAGAATTATTACTTGCTCAGACAATTTGCACGCTGAGCAATCAACTACTCATTCTCTTGAGTGTTTTGCCCTAGAATTGAGCTGACCTGTGCTGAGAAATACTGCACTTTTTGGTCAGGGCAATCTAACAGCTGCTTCTAACACAATAGTCTATCACCAATGATCATTGACCAGAACTTGAAAGGGGTGGTTGCGGGACCATTGGCAAGGAAGGTGCCAATGATGTGATTGGCTGTTCTGCAAACACCTTTTTCATCCCAACATCTACTGTCTTGCCATCCCTTCTAGCTGTACTTGACTAAGATTTCTGGTGACAGAGTCATGTTGGAGCACACAACCGAGGCGAGACCTTGCGCGCTGAGGCACCCGTTATCTGAATCAACTTCAGACATGTTTACAGTCTTGTAGTACTTCCCGCTTTATGTAGTCCACGCGCTCCCGTCCCGTGTTTCTGATCTTGTCACATATTCATTACATGTTTGGTTCCATGTTTGTTACATGTCCGTTACATGTTTGTCACATGTCCGTTACATATTTGTCACATATTGGTTTAGCCGACCGTCTTTAGCCTCGCTCTCTACTTGTCTTTTCACTTATACTCGACCGCTCAATGTCTTTGCCCCCTCAGTCTTGCTCACTCATCTTGTGCACCATACTGAGGGTATGTTACTATCTGTATCTATTCATTACAGCAGTAGCTAACTAGCATCTGTACCAGACCATGCTGTCTGCGTTACAGGTACATTATACCATTGTAGTCTTGCTCACTCATTGTGTGCACCATACTGAGGACCGCGCTGTCTGCTTTACAGGGCGACGCTCTCGACTGCACACCCTCATAGGTCAAACTCTGATGGTCATGGTTCGACAGCCAAGGCTATGTTCAAGGACAAGTCTTAATGTAAGCAATGTTGAATGAAACTGTTATTTACACTGTAGCATATCCACTAGTACTAGAGAGCGGATCAAGTACTTATTATAGAAGTGGGTAGTTGTCTGCCATCACCCTAGATGTGCAGAGCTCGACCTCAGGTGCTTCTCTTTCAGCTATGAAAGTCTAGACATGACGAGAAACAAGCTGGCACAGCGGGGTCAACTATTTATAGCAATAAAGATCCACCGGATTCCCGCTCTTATGGAGTTTCCTTTCCTTTGAAGTGGATCCTCAACGGGTCTAATGCCTATATGCCTACCGCATGTATACCAGTCAGTATCCGCAACGAACTCTCAGCGCTGCAACATGGCACAATTTTTCAACTAATAACATACTGACTTGCTGGTCCGTGGAGCTTTGAATACTGTAGGTGAGGGTAGGGGATCCCCACCATTGTCACACGGGGCCATCGTCGCAAGATGTACCAAATGTTACGATACCTGCTGATCAGGAGAATAAAGACAAAGGCAGCAGGCACGGCAGACAACACAATGTGCCGTCTCAACAAAATCACTTCGAGATCCCAACTCGAGGCTAGAGCGCAAGACGTAGCGGCGAGTTAGTCGTCTCGACGACGACCTTACCCTTGTCCTCACCACCCTCCTCCCACGAGACCCCTCCACGCACACGATTGCTCTTGATTGTATCCAGCCGAATGCGGCGGCGACGGTCGCGCTCCGCCGGGTCGTCAACAGGGCTCCAGTCAACCTCGGGGCGGAAGACCGTCGAAGACGACAGGTCAAAGAGGCCCTCGAAGGTCTTGTGGAGTGTTACACGTACCGGAGAGTTCGACGTGCTCGCAGTCATGGTCAGACTGGAGTTAATCGGGGCGTCGACGAACGTGACTGCAAGCGGCGCGTTGTTTGAGCGCGTCACGACGTGGAAGTTGCCTGCGGTCGCGTCCGACGTGTTGGAAGCGAGTGCGACCTCGCTGTCGATGCGGCTGCAAGAAAGGTGTTAATGCCCTGTACTCGGTAACGCAGCTAGGGCACGAACCCGTTACTTGTCTTGATGAAGAGGTGAGTGGTGCGCTCGCCGCCATTGATCAGGTTTACGAATGCACTGATGGGCGCGTTGGCAGTATGGAGGTTGAGCAAAGTCGAAGCGGTGAACCTGCCCCGGATGACGCCGTTAACTGACTGTAACCAGATCCTATTTCCAGCCAGAGACTTGTGACGTGCGTCAGTGGCAGCACCTCCTGAGAATCACATGATCAGACCGAAACTCACGTCTGCTTTGATCGGCGCGTTCTGAGTCTTCAGACTGATGTAGTCGAAGACCACAGAGTCGGCCAGTTCCTGCAGGTGGTGCGAGAACATAGGAAGGTATGTGCTCAGCCTGTTGATCTTGAGCGGCTCACCAGGATTGGCGGCAGGCAAACGGAAATGAATATTAAATCTGAGGCTGCGATCCAAGTGTGGGGCACCCCAATGAGGCGTCTGCAAGTGTGTAGTCAGTGCGTCATGTTCGAGTCGTCGCAATCAGGACACTTACAAAGATGCCGAGGCCCCACTTGCCCTCGTCAGGGTGGGTACGGCATACCTTTGCCTCGTCGAGAGCGTCCGGGTGGCGGTAGGCGACATCGACATCGACGACAGCGTGGTCTGAGACCATGTCGACGTCTTGGATAACCTCGAAGTCGCCGTACTGGAGCGAACCATCAGCGTAGAAATGCAGATCCTCCGCAGACACCGGAAGCGTGAAGGTAGTCCTCGCGTGGTATGGAAACTCGCCCGAACGGTCGCTAGGGTTTGTCCAGTTGGCCAGGTCGAGACACTGCGAACGACCGTACTTGGTGGTGTACGGGTTCCGCGCCAACTGGCAGTTCGGATAGGATCAGATGCACAGGCATGACGGCGTAGTACGTATTGGAAACCTCACCTTATGCTTGGAGAGACCTTGGTTGCCCAGCAAGAGGAAATGCATAGCGACAACGAAGAGAAAGGCGCAGGCAACGAGATGCCAGAACCGCCGCCTGCGGGCGGCCCTGGGGTGGTCCATTGGAATCACCATGTAAGCCTGATAGACAGCCGGAGGATTCATGTTAGCTCAGTGTGATTGACGGACGACGAAGAACCTGACACAACACCCCAGGTATTATAACCATCTACGAAGGTCCCGCATCGTCTCTCATTGGGACTCGGATGTGTAATGTCTCGCATTGTTGTACACCAAGGACTGCGCGAAATGTGTGCAAATGCGTCGTTTGGACCCCGCAGCAACTGTGCATCGAGCGTGGTGGATGCTACTTGAACGCATAGACGAGAGGATGCCCGAGCGACGAGGTAAGACTTTTGCGCAGCTTTCGAGGGTACATCACAAGTGGACTGCGGTGACTCCTGCGGGGAGGCACATTCTGTTTGGTACGTCAAATCGCTCATCCTAGGCGCGCCAGAACATGTTATGGTCGGACGAATTGATTTCGACCGCGACACCAGTGGGAGAATGCATGCCGGCGGGAACGTCACATACAAGGGCGTAGAAGATCAAGCGCAGCTGCCACAGGCAACCGAAAGTCTCGCATAGAAATTTAAATGTGAATATTTCCGCGACATAGACTCATCAGCGACAGTCTCCGCAGTCAGACCATGGTCCACAGTAGCGCACGTGCGGCGAACATCAGTGAAGCAACACTAGCGACGTGAACTTCCATCGCAGTCTGAGAGCCTTTAAGTCTGCTGTTGTTGCAGACAATTCTTGAGATCACTTTTCACTCCCTGATTTCTCCTATGAGACGGTATTCCCCGTGTCTGGAGCTCGTGGACGGCCAAGGGTCACAAACATCGAGCACTTCTTGAGATGCACTCGAAGATAGAGACATTGTCAACGGCACAATTAAGTATACAAGGACTCTACTCTGGGCAACACTTCGATGTCACGGCCAACCCTTACTGATTGCATGACGAAGTTTACTCGCCCACGCAACAGTGTGTCGTCCGAAGAGTTGACGGACTCGCTGCGCTAACGACCATATCCGTGTCTTCCCCTCGTCCTCGATCCCAAGCATGCCCACGATGTCCTGTGTCCGTCCGCCGCCCTTGCGATGCTGACTCAGGGATACATGCGTAAGGCTCATGAAAGGCGGCGGTGCATGCACCAGAGCATGTCCAAGTCTGGGAAGAAACGCTCCATGACCAGAGGGTCAAGTAGAAGCCCATGGTCGTTATAGTAGTACATCTAAACTTGGGTATCGGTGTGCGAGCACTCAGGGCCAGGTGGTTGGGTAAAAAGTTGACGAAGGAAGCGTCGCTGAACGCAGGAACGACATTAGCAGTTATCGCAGGGATGGCTCCATCATGGACATACAGGTTGGCTGGGTATATCCCCCCGTCATAGGTGGGGCATAATCGCTTTTCGTGTAATAATCCATGCTGCTGGACCTGGACGATGATCGAGAGTCTCCGAACCGCTATGCATACGTTGATATGAGCTCAGAGACCGCAACACAGTTCGATGCGAACGCCGCTTACCCAGCTGGGCCATGTGTTGTATAGACCGGAGGTGGCTCCGTGATAAGCTTGCCATGGAGGGTGACTGAACAGTTTCAGGTCCTCCTGAAAGGTCTTCACGTGCAGTGCGAGGTGGTTCGGCACGGGGAGTCGAATATTGATCGTGAAGCTGATGCCGTTGCTCCAGTGCCAAGCTGTAGGAGTCTGCACAAGCACGTGCGAAGTCAACGGAGGAATCTCTCAACCGCTCAGAACGGCGTTTTGCTCACTAGGATGCCGATACTCATCTCCCCGAGCGCACGGTCCAACAAGCAGATATTTGGTTGCTCCAACGCGAGGTGTGAAGTGTATGTTGGGGTAACATCCACACGGATCTGGCCGTCCGGAATCGCAGGATCGTTCGTGGATACGAGCGTCAGAGATCCGCGGGCGAGTTGTCCCCTCCCGAAGACGTACAACACGTTCGTACTGAGAGGAAGGTAGAAGGTGGCAACAGGATGCGCGTCGGGGCCGTCCGTGTCTGCAGAGGCGAAACCGGAGAGCGATATGCATTCCTCCACCCTCCCGTCCGAGGCCTTCGGGAAGGGGATAAGAGAGATAGCACTCCCCTCCCGTCCGAGGCCTTCGGAAAGGGGATAAGAGAGATGGCACTTGCAGGGCCATGGTCCTCAGTCTCTTCGGACTTCAACCACGCAGTGAAGAGATGCCTCGGTGAGGCTCGTGTTTCGCACAGAATGGTGGAAGGACTCACCAAACGCTGAGATCTGTTGTGCCTATGTGCCAAGATGAAGACTGTGCGCGAGAAGGAGCCAATGACTAGAAACAGGACAGCTGCCATGCCGAACGCCTTCAAAAGCCGTCTGCGGGAGTAGTGTTGCTTAGACTGGACTTGGGCGGCATGATGCGTGGAGACAGTGGGGTGGACGAGTGGTGCATGCACACCACTTGCTTGTGCTTCGACATCGTCCTGGTCACGATAGTATTGAGGAGGAGCGACGTGAACTGGTGGAGTGTATGATGGAACTGAGTATGCAGGAGGAGGTAGTACATGTTCATCCTCCGGAACGGGGTTGGGAGATGGTCCGGCTGGGAGCTTAACGGGCGATAATGGTGTGTTGTCTAGTAAAATCATACTGAAAGGTGCTCAATTCAACCGCTACGGAATGTCCAAGCTTCACGAAGAAGAACGGGGGAGATGAGCGTAGGAGGTGAAAACAGGCAACGGCGCTCAAGTTCGTTCAAACAAGGCACGTTCACACAACTGTCAACGACCTGGCGAAATGTACTGCGCATGCTGCGGCGGTGTTGTTCTATCCAAGCGATAGCATATCAACGATTTACCACGGGCGGTGCGCAGCTTCGGAGTTGGAAATTCTGATCTCAACCTGCACAATCTTGCTAGCGCTCCTACTACAACATGACAGAGAGCACATCGTGCATGTGCCGAGGGAAATTCGGACTGTATTCAACAAACCCAGTCAACTTGAACATGAACGAGGCAATTGGATCGCATATGGCAGACGAAATATGGGAATGGTCGACTTCCAGTCTTTCGGAGGGACGGACCTGATAGACGCGTGCTGCGCTCACTGGCAGGCGCTGAGAGGTAGTGGCAGGAGGTATAGCTCACAGATTGCCTGGGTGACTTGCATCTGATGTCCTGTCATCCCGACCTTTTCCTTGGCCAAGGCATCACATGGGCGTGAATACAGTACTATCCTCACCTCGAGCAAAGCTTGCTTGGTGGCCAGCATTCGTAGTCATGGTACTTACTCAACAGTGTCATGTGCACTCACCGTTACCTGTCAGTACCCTCCGATACCATCGCGCAAGATGTGAGCAAACAAGTGTGGCTAGCATTGGTACAAGTGCATTACTACTCGTCTAGTACTTCGATACCCTACCTCTCAAAGTGCACGTCGGCATCGGTATCAGCATCAGTCCTCGTCCCAGTTGCCCGCCTGTTGCGGTATCTTCGGGCCGCCCGCAGGTCTGCTCATGATGATGGAGTCGACGCTGAGCACAGACGTCGCAGCCTCCGTGGCGAGCTTGATCGCCCACTGCTTCGCGGCCAGCGAGTCGAGGATCTGGTGCTCCGTCGCGGAGAGCGTCCCGTCCGTTTCCGACTGCAGTCGCAGCACAGCTCTCGTCAGCAAGGCAAGAATGCGAAGCGAAAGCCCCCCAACGGCCGACGACGCACCTCGACGTCCACGCCCCACAGCTCGCCGCCTGCGCCCTCGTGCTTCGCCCACAGTCTGCTGACGACCTCGTTCCCCTCGGCGCCGCCGAGCGCGTTCTCCGCGAGCGTGCGGGGAACAACCTCGAGTGCCTGCGCCCACCGCTTGACGGCATGCTGCGCAAGACCCTTCAGCCCGTTCCCGTACGCCTCCACGCGCTTCGCGAGCTCGAGCTCGGTTGCGCCCGCCCCAGGGACGAGCCGCGGATCCTTGATGAGCGCCTTGATGACGTTCACGCCGTCGTCGACAGCGCGCTCGAGGTCGTCCAGCCGGTTCTGCGTCGCGCCGCGGAGGACGATCGTCGCCGTGCGCGTCTTCTCTGAGCGGTCGGACGGGTCGTAGTCCGGCTCCCCCTCGACGACTTGCCGGAGGACCGTGACGCGGTCGCCGCCGATCTCGATGGTCTCGAAGACGTCGACGAAGCCGGCCTCTTCGGCAGTGGGCGCGCCCATGCGTGCGAGTGGGGTAGCGTTGACGACGCGGCAGAGACGGCGGAGCTCGAACTTGGAGAGCACCTTGAGCACGGCGATGTTCATCCTGTTCAGATAGTGCAGCGCGAGCTCTCCAACGGTGGAGCCTGCGATGATGACCTTCACTCCAGAGTCTGCGATCTCTTGGAAGATCTTCGCGACTCGTTAGCCGAGTATGCAAGTGGGAAGACGACGGCGAACCTTTTCTAGTTGCTTCTCTTCGCCGTGAGTGAAGTTGAGCATCTCCTCGGCGCTCTTGAGCAGAACGGTACCCTTCGTCTCCGTCTGCGCGATGTCCAACCCACACGTGAAGACGGCGACCTTTGCTTTCTTCAGTTTTTTCACGATGCCTATGGGCGGTAGCCTCAGTTGTACGCGTAGATGACTGAACGGTACGCGACGAACCTTCAGGCTCCCTCCCGAAGACCATGCCGCGAACGACTTTGCTACCGGCGAGATTGCCACCCATGATCTTCACTACCCGTACATTGTCGACGTTGAAGTTTTTGGGGTTTGGCGGCATCACTGCTAATGAGGCTTCTGCGACAAGGTCCGCTAGCTGATCCTCGTAGCCGTATTGCTTCGACGCGATCGCGGGCTTGAGAGCGGTGGCAAGAGAAGGCTTCGTGAGGGGAGAAGGTAGTGAGGATGTCGACAGGTCTGGAGGAGGAGCGCCGTCAGACGAAAGCACGGATTATACGATGCCCAGAACGCACGCTCGAGTTCTGCGAGAGCTTTCGCGGATGCAAGTTCGTACCCCTTGATGACCTCACTTGGGTGGAGACCCATTATCAGTAGCTGTTCAGACTTCTTCAACATCTCTCCAGCAAGAATCATGACGCTGTTGGTTGCGTCTCCCATCTGTCAAGAGCGTTCGAATGTCAGTATGGGGTGAGGCAATCCAATGTCCCAGTGAAGTAGAGCGCAGAAGGCACGATGACCTGTAAATCGTAACGCTTCTATGTGAACACGCAGAAGGCACGATGACCTGTGAATCATAACGCTTCTATGTGAACGGCGACGACCGCGTCCATTGTGCGAACGTGACAGACGAGGATAACTTGATAGGTGTACTTGCTTTACGGAACCAAGAGGCGGGCGTAGGGGCTGTTCAGGGTACATACCTCGGCCTCTTGCGCTTGCGATGCCATAACGAGCAGCTTAGCAGCTGGATGCACGACCTCGAGCTCGCGAATGATCGTTGCGGCGTCCGATGTTACGAAGAGTTTGCCCAGATGGTTGATCACAAGTTTATTCCGCCCTGCGATGTTGAGAGATATGCTACGCTCAGTATTCACGAGATGGAATCGCGCATGACGTACCGTTGGGCCCAAAGCTTGTCCTGACCAGATCCGACAATTCTGCTACTGCTTGGATGTTGCGCAGGACGGCATCTTCAAGCCCGGATATTTGCTACAAGACGCGTCGGATACTTCGACCTCTCGAAGTCGGGTTCATAGACCGACCTTGTACCCGTCCTTGAACAGTTGGATGTTTTGCGCTTTTGGTACCTTCAAAGCCATCGCGAGATCGTGAAGAGGAGATGGATGAGGTTTACGGGTTCGAGGGCAGGGTCATAGTCTAAATCAATATTTCGAAGGCGCCTGCAGGATCCAATAGGAGAGGCGAGCGCTTGTAGCCAGAGGACAGTTCAAGTGGCGACAAGCGGAGATTGAAGGGACTGGATTACTGCACAGCGCGCTGACAGTTCAAGTGGCGACAAGCGGAGTTTGAAGGGACTGGGTTACTGCACACTGCGAGCGCGCTGACAGTACTAGTACTGGCTCTGTGTTATTGCACTCACATATGTACCAAGTCAGAGGGCATACTGAACCGTTCTGAACCTCGCCTGATTTGCTACCCGGGACTGTGTGTACTGTCAAGAAACCGCCAAGTATGCTGCTGTAGTGCTTCTCAGCTAGGTTGAGAAAATATGGGCAAATCCTGTGGACAATCATCAGTGCATCCAAGGTAAGACGTCTGTTCGTTCTCGTTCTTGTTACATAGCGGCTCTGTGACTAACACTGGCGTGCGCACTGTAAGGCAGGTATGGGAGCCCTAGACCGACATGTCAACTTTGGGTGGTCTGATCTCGCCACTCGCCTAGAAGTATGGTTTTCCTTCAAATGCTTGCCAGTGGGCTGGGCTGACCCATACTCCCTATCATAGCCCTATATATCGGCGAGGTTTAGCACTGGTCGAATGTACTGGACCTTTATCCTATTTCCGGCATGCCTGTCTGATAATAACTATCTACGCAATGGATGCATTCCATCCTATCTCCGGCATGCCTGTCTGATAATCAAGACTATCTACGCAATGGATGCTTTCCATCCTATGAAGTGGACGGCAGTACCTAATCGCTTGCGTGGTATTTCTATTGATGATGTGTCACGGTGTTTGGTATGTGGTGACGTAGTGGCTATACTATATGTGGCGGGCTGGTCAGTGACTCTGAGCGCTAAATGGAGACATCTCTGCCTCGCCGGCGGCTCTTCATGTTTCTGACTTTCGATCACAATGGGACCCTCCGTAGGAATCCGGCATGCGACCAAGGCCCCTCCATACTCCCGCCACGATCCCGCCACGCGCACGTCTTCCATCTACATCGACACCCAGGCCGGCGACGACACCCACCCACCCTGTCTAGCTTGGAAACGACATGACCATCTCCGTCCTGCCCGAACAGCCTCGCAAAGTTTCGCCTGAACTCAAAAAGAACCATGGCCAAGATAACGCTGCACCAGTGCGGCAGTCTCTTCCGGACGGCGTGAATCCCGTTCTCGAGACGTCCGAGTGGGCTACGAAGGTCGGTCATTGGGGCCCGTTCTGTCTGCTTGCGGCGACGTGCGGTTCCTGACTCGCCCCATTCCAGGCGATTGGCATTGTTGATCTCAATGAGGAAGGCATCCAGTCAGCAGCGAAGTATGTGAGTATGCTACTAAGACTTACTCAATGTGCCGCTGGCTACTACTTTGAATGGACGTGGCAATATTGACGTCGCGCGCAGATCCACGCTCAAATGCGCCGCGAAGCTTACGCGCCGCGCACGTGGCGGACGCACCCCCTCCACCTCTGCCCCGCAGAGCCGTTCTCGTGGACGGACCAGTCCACCCGCGCGTGTCTCGACTGGATCTTCTTCATCTCCTCGCTCAACTTCAGCTTTTGGTCGGAACTGGAGGGCCAGCCCGGACGCTACGGGGTGGAGTGGCGCGAGGGATGGGACTCGAACCGGACGGTGGTGCATACCGGGTATTGGTCGCTCGTCGCGGCTGTCGACCGAGGTCAGTACTGGCACCACTGCCTCCCATACACTACAAGTCGTACCGGAGTACGCGCTGAGTTTGGCCGGCAAACTCTGCATACTCTCTTCATGTTCTTATGGGAGCTCCGCAATACTCCCCTGAGCGCTGAGCGCATCTTCGTTCACCTTCCCCCGATTGATGCACAGTGCTGATACCGCTTTCCCATCCAGCTCTTGAAGAAGAGATCCCATTGACCGATCCCGCCTTCTATTCCTCCGAGACACGCTGTCCAGACGCCCTCATCAGACACATCTTCCGGCCTGCCGCCCAGTCCAAAGAATGCATCCCTCTGCTGCGTGAGCGTATAGCCGTGCTGCGCGAAGTCGGTTCCATCCTGTGCGCTGTAAGTCCCCTCCTCCTCCTCCACCTCGATACCATCTCCGCGTCCGCTCACATGTCGCCGAACAAGGACTATGCAGGATCGTTTTACGGCTTCCTGCAGGCGTTTCGGCGGCGGTACAACAACCGCGGCACCGCGCTGCAGCTCGTCAAAATGATCGCAGACACATTCCCCTCGTTCCGGGACGAACACACATACGACGACAGACGAGGTAAGAAGCCAAAAAAAAAAAACTCCATCCTGGCTCCCGCTCTCTAGCAGCCTCCTGTCCTATCCTGTCCTGTTCCTGACAAGCACTCTCGCAGTGTACATCTGGAAGCGCGCACAGATCCTCGTCGCCGAGACATGGGCCGCGTTCTACC
>KN050051.1:11989-59650 GCA_000743315.1 Lignosus rhinocerotis TM02 | reverse complement strand
AGCGCGGAGGAGCTCGGCATCCGTGCCGCGAGCGTCGTCGCTGTGGAGCGCGTCCGCCGCGAGATTTTGCGGATCATGGCCGACGAGGAGGGCGGGGGCGCGGGAAGGCGTTCCAGCCGATCGAGATCAGCTCGGATGAGGACGAGGACGAGGACGGGGACGAGGACGGGGACGAGGACACTGTGAGTAGTGTGATGATAGACTTTTATCTTTGGGACCTTGCGAAACGGGTCGAAGGTCTGCCGGGAGGCGTTGAGGGAGTCGAGACCGTCGCGATGTTGCCTATCCATCGCACGCGGTCCATCTGGTACTGAGTACTGAGTACTGATTGATGATCATCCGTGGGGTGCTGCTGTAGTTTGCGATGCATTGGATGAATTGGCTATGCTACACTGGTACTGAGTACTGAGTATATGCGGGGTACGGCAGTAAATGGAGCTGCTTAGGTGTATGAGAGATACCGTCACTGGTGGAAAAAGTACGGATTTCTTATACAACTGAGCTTACATGGCTACCGTAACGTCGAGACATTCTGGGATGCAAATGAGAGCACATTCATCTCATCAAGCTGGGGTATGTAATAGGTACTGCGTGACCATTGCACAGACAGCGCGTAGATGCATGCACAATCTACGCGACAACTCACCTGCGACCGTGCAAACCTGCAAATAGGCTGCGTCAGGCAACTTATAGGTGAGCGAGTACTAAATGATGATATAGTATGAAACAAGAGGGTTACAGTCCATTCAGGAGTACACAACTATCGTGTGAAGCACTCTGCGACCCACTCATCCGGTGGGCATGGTCTGAGTCGTGGGCGAGGACTCGGACTTGTTCTCCGTTGGAGGCCAGGGCTCCTCGCCCTTGAGAATCTTCGCGCCTTGCTCCTTCGTCTCGGGCTTGCGCAAGAGCTATCACAAACCGCGTGCATGTCAGTCGGCTGCGATACTAGTACTAACCAGAGTCTGTCGACGTACAGTGCCCCGGATCTCCTACCGCCGAGCACCCGACAGCATCAGCACCATGGTTCCCTGAAAGTGGAGTACAGTCACAACAAGCTCATACCTTAGCATACCCTGGAAGAGCTCGTGAGCGAGAAAGATCACAAACGACGAGGTGACGACACAGACTGACCGACGACCTGCTGATTGAAGGAGGGTTTCGGCTGCTGCACGACGATGGTGCGTTGCACCCCGCCGGAATCTGGCTGGGTGGCAGCTGCGACGAAGTGAGCAGCGATCGGGGACGTGGAGTACAGAGTGAGCGCGCTAAGAACCTTGTTGGGGAGGCGTCGAGACCTCGGCTGGGGGCACGGTCTCGGAGGGGGGCGCGGGGTGGAAGTCTGTCGTGGGTCGCTCGGGGTCGCCGACGGTAGCGGAATGAGCTGGGAGGGAGGGGGAGGTGTTGGGTCTGAAGTCGTTGGAAGACATGGCTGGTTGGTGGTGGTGTACGGTAGTAGGATGATTGGCCAGCTGGGAGCGCGGTATGAGCCAGTAATATACTCATACGCTCGCACTTTCGTGGAGACAGAGTATGACATCATCGCTTAGCTTGGGCGGCTCGTGGCCATGAATGTGTACAGCCACTGGTTTAGGCTTGTTTCACTTGCGAATTTCAATTGGGGCATTGATTGCGTCGAGTGAGGCGACTGCTTGCGGGTCCGAGACGAATCCCCATCCCGCCCCCCCGCGTCCCCCCTACCTCTCCGGCTAATAGTCCAACGGATGCCCCAACATCGACCCTTGGCTCCTCGACAGTTCCCAGTCTGGCCTTCTCGTCGGGACAGGACTCGGAGGGTGCATGACGCAAAGCACAAATGGGCGCGCGGTCATGACTCATTGTCGAGTACTATCGAGTGGAGACAACGATTACTCGGACGTGTCTCGCTTGAAACGGTGCGAGTGCAGCTGAAGGCGCAGAAGCTGGTACCAGGTACGTGTCGGTAGTCATCCCATGCTGTGATGCATACTGATCTGTAGCAGTTGCGTGAGGAGGCGACGCGTTCCCGTCGGGAGAGGACAGGAGAGGACAAGGAGTGCGATTCGCCGGGTGCGTGTTCTCTCTGACCTACAGCCATGTAGGTTGCAGACCTTCGCCGAGCTGCTATGGCCTCAGTATATGTATATGACCGCCGTTGCAAGGCCACATGCACCAGCCGTACACGTCACTCAATCCAATTGATGACCTTGTTGTGACTTCGACACGGGATGTGCGTCCAGCCTGCTTTATCCAGACGCAATCCCAATCAAAGACTTTAAGTGCCTCAACGGCGATTTTGCGAGGTCATCCTCTTCCCGGCCGCTGTTGCTGCCCTCAGACCGCAAGCAGAAGCCCGCCCCCTGCCCACCCCAGGTCAAGGGCCGCAATCTCCCTCGCAAACGGATACTGCGAACACATTCGTGAAGCAGTGGTATACTTCTTGAATTGTTGCCACTCAGTGCTTGCACGCGACACTATTATGTCAATCTTCGCGACTTTGTTCCTCCACACAAGAGACGCTCTCCATCATCATAGGTACATTGGACCCATTGTACGTACACACAGGCGAACAGTTTTGTGCAACAAGATAGAGGGACGACTATGACAAGAAGGGGTGATAGGGGCCCGGGGATATTGCATGCCCCCAGTCCTTTTTGCATACCTGTGGGTGGGGTCAAGCACCGTGAACGTCGCGCGCCGTGTGGACACCACGTACCTACAAGGTCGTGCACGCGATGATCTCCAGAGCCGTCATCGCCGCCAACGTCACCTCCTGAACGGGTGCATTGAGGAACGTTGCCCACTGCATCAACATAGACAGCGGTGGATCCGGAAGCATCTGGATCTGACTGTACACAAAGTCTGTGTTGTGTGTGGCGCGTCCACGCGTGAGAGAAAAATCAACATAAGCAGAACATCCCAGAAGCCGCCAACATCGCAGCAGCGTATACGCGCAAAACTCACTACAGACGGTGTCCTGGGACGGACTGGCGCTCGTGGTATCAGGTGCACGCAGCTCCGAGTCGCGCTGGCGGACTTCAAGTGCCTTCTCCTGCCTGGAGCACCAGGTGAGGTGCCGTTTGCGGCTGTACCACCTGTTCCCAGGGAGCTCCTTTATGGCCTGGTGCATCGCATTCTTGTCCTCCGGTGAGGGAACCAGGCCATGCTTGTACAGCTCTTGTGATGCCAGGCAAAGTTCATCACATTAGCAACAGTCATAGTGGCAGTGCAGCAAAGCCGCCCCAACTTGAATAGAGAAAGTAAAAAATGATACCTTGTCTGAGCTTCCTGCCCTCTGCGCTCAAAGTGTTCCTCAACCTGTCCTTGTCGGAGGGCATTTTATGTTGGGGGCAGCAGGTGGAACGATGTGGACGTCGAGGCGCTAGCTGCCTGGGGGGTATTTATGCACAGACCAAGCGCTCGTCAGCGCTCATAAGCACTTTTCTGGTCCTTCTGGGACATCCCTCCAGGGCAGAAAATGCATGAATTTGCCAATATTGCTGGAAAACTCCGGACAGATGCAAAGCTAAGCAAGCCTTTGTCCAATCAAACTGTGTCTGGAATAGGTAAACGCCCTGCCCTTCATATACGGCACATGTGGGAACACCATAACCTCCTTCTTTCTCAGGGGTTCTGGCCCTGCACACCGGCCCCTCCCCTTGTTCATTGCCGCTTCAAAGGACCTGCAGAATCGAACATCATCAGCAGCTGTTTACATCAATTGGGGTCCAATCATATTCTGACCCCAGAATAGGCACTCTATAAGATCAGGCAGGGCACAGAGGGTTCTTCTGTCCCTTGAGCTAACGGTATTGAGCAGTGACAGCGCTAAAGACCACATTGCCCATCTGTGAAGTGTTCTCTTGGTTCCACGAGATGTGGAGGCAAGTGAGCACTTTGCACTGTGCAGAGGGCTTGTGTCATCCCACTACACTGGGGCCTGTGGACTTGAAGGAATGCTTTGACCTGAACAAGTCTAGAAGTCAGGGTGAAGCAACGGAGACACTGGCAAGGAGGGAGGGGCTAGATCAGATCATTGCAGAGGCAATCAGACACTGAATATTCAGACCCATGCCTGTGGCATGCAGGTAAGCGGGCAAGCTCATAAGCAGGCAAGCTGGGAAGCAGAGAGCTGTGGGATTGTGCGGGGCACGGTGTGCAAATCAGGCTTTGCCGAGGAAAGATAGCATAACCCACCATTTGGTGCAGTGCGGGGTTCCGCACGATGGAGCGTGTGCCGCGCGTACCAAGGTGTGGTTCCACTGGCGACTTCCAAGGCGGATATACATAAAAGTCAATGACAAAGGCTCAAATTCCAAATCCGTCAGGCCGGCTGTTGCTTTACGTCAGCCACGAAGCGAACTTTGAGTGATATCATGTACGGCGAGCGGAATTCGAAATCGGAAGACACCGGTTCTCTTGCGGACTTCTTCTCGGGTGTGAGCCCTGCAGCAGGAGGTCTTCTCACGCAGAACGCAAGACTCACTATCGCTAGCCCAGGACACCGCAATATGCCTATGGAACGGATGATACCAGACGGATCCACAGCCAGTTGAATATGAATGGCACGCGCATCTATGGCCATGGGCAGTCCAATTACTGTTATTTCAACTGACGAGTACTGGACCAAGCGCTCAGCGCTCAGCCACAACCGCGTCCAAGTCTCACGCGCACGCGTCGTTCACTGGGACCACCTTCAAGTTCACCATCTCCCCATTCCCTCCATCAGCATGCTCCATCCTTCTGAACGCGTCCTCACTGTTTAACATGCCTGCTGAGAGGACCAATGCCACCTCACTCCGCCAGACAACCCTCTTCGGCTTCACCAAGTCTATGCCCGCAACCGTCACAGTCTCCAAACCTGTCCTCGCATCATCACCCAACACAGATTCCGACCCAAGCCCCCAGCGATCCACATGCATTCTGTCCGCGGCACCGCCGCCAACCGCAAAGACGAAGGCAAAGGCTACGGACGAGCTCCGCGTATCGACGGACGTGATCCTCTCCATCTAACCGGAGTTCACAGAGCTCATCGCTCAGCGCAAGAAGAACCACGAGTACCGCAAGTACAAGCTCGAGGAGACCGTACCACGCTTGTCGCTCTACAAGACCGCTTCTATGTCGGCAATCACGTAAGTCCCTGGTTTGGACGTGGTATCTGGGGCTTCCTGTACACTACACATGCACGCCCCCAACTTCGTGGCCCATCGCCTCACGCAACCCTGGCCCCGCCACGTCCCGCAGAAGCGCAAGCTGTCTGAAGAGCAGCTGCTCCTGGTACATGCCCGGTTGTCCGCATTCTCGAGCGCAAGCGTATACGGCCCGTGAGTCGGACACGCGAATTGTGACAGTGGTGGCGGCCATGCTCTCAGCTCCCCCCCAGTTCCAACCCCATACTCGTTCCTCACCCCATGCTTGTCCGCCATCCCGCACCCCTCAACCGGACATGCGCTCCTCATCGCGAGCATCTCGCGCCGCGGCACGAGCTCCCCCGTGAGTCGCGCGCGGTCCCGCACGATCGCGCACAGCGCGTCCCGCATTCCCGGCATGCGCAACAGCGCCTCCTGGTACTCGACCGCATACGCGACCTCCCCGCGGACGAAGCCGGCGAGCTCCGCGAGCAGCGCGTAGTAGTCGGGCAGGAACGTCCGCATCGTGCCCGTCGCGCGGTGGCTGTGCCGGTAGACGAGCCCATCGAGGACGGTCGTGCGTGCGCTGTCGGGGGTGGTGTTGACGAGGTCGAGCTGGATGACAACGTGGAGGGTGTCAACCCAGTCGGCGGGAGGGGAATTCACCGAGCGTGTGCTCGCGGGCGCAGGTGCGGAGGCGGGGATAAGCAGATTGGAGGTGCTTGACGAGGACAAAGGCGAGGGAGAGGACAAGGAGCGTGCCTGCGTGCAGGCTGTTGTTGGGCTGGGTGCCGACATGGATGACGAGCGTGGAGGAGGTCGGGTCGGCCGTACGCTGCAACACTGCTGAATCCGTGTCTGTCTGGGTGTCTGTCTCGCTCTCGCTCTCGGTCCTGGTCTTGGTCTTGGTTTCGGTTACGGCGTCGGACAGGGGCTGGGATGGTGCGCATGCGTTGGGGTGCGTGTCGGTTTGGGCGTAGTGCTGTGGACTTGGCTGGGGAGGGGGGGAAGCGGGCGGAGGCGGGGACGAGCCCAAGGTAGCGGAGGAGGGGCTTCGCGACCTCGTCCTCGTACACGTAGGACCCCGCGCCGAGCGGGATGTGCACGATCCCGTCGTGGAGCGCGTGGAAGAACGGCTCGTGTGCGGGCTTGAGGGCGGAGAAGTCCTCGGTCCCTTTCATGGCTTTGCGCTGTGGTTGATTGATTGTTGGCTAGGGGTGGTGGAGGAGGGTGGAGGCGACGGTGACGGCGCTGGAGTTTGAACACGATGGGTGGAGGGGTCGACGTCAGGACGAGAGAGATGAAGATTGGGATGGGTAATGAAGGGAGTGCTCACTGTAGAAAGGGAGGAGAGTTATATACCGATCGAACGATGCTCGTCGAAACGAAGAGCACCGTCTGGCACGGTCTCTCGAGCACAAAGACGGTGGCGGGCGGCGGGAGGAATTGAGAGGCATCAAAGAGACGGGATGGCAGCAGAAAGGGCTAGTCCCCGGGTCGTGTTGTGTTGATAAATTCCATATGTATTTTGTTGCCACATGACATGAGGTCTAGCGATTGACCGAGGCTTGCGGGACGGTGGCCTGGGGGCTGTGCAGATGGTTTGGTCTGCCCACGCCTCCAGATGGCCACCTCAGACCTGTGCGCAGTGCTCTCGTCCATGTCCTTTCGCCGTGGTGGCTGTCTGCATTCGGAGCTGGTGGGTGGATGTGAACGAGCGTACTGAAAGCCATACACGCGCTGGCCGAGCTTCTTGAGTGTCTCCCTGAGCTAGGTCCGTGACGATGGACACCGTGACTACGTCCTTCTCCTCCATCGTCTTCCCCAAGTGAATCATATAGTCTTTCCGCCACCAAAGCTAGTTCGTCTCGTCGACATCTTCGTCCTCGACTAGTCAACGGATCATCGGCAAATACGACACGAGAGGTGTCCTTGAGTTTCAGCCGAGTGACTCGTGATCTCCGTCACGGTCGACATTCGGACTACTTACCAGCTGCCGGTACCTGGCCATGGTCAAAGAGCTGCACCTTTACAAGCCCTGGATTGTGGATAGTGACCATGACGCATATATGGACGCAGCGAATGATGTCCATCCCGAGCACGCGACTCGCACTACCGCACTTACTAGAGTCTAGGCCAGCGAACTCTGGAGTGGCCGCACCTCCCCATCCAGATCGTCGACCCGGCCGGGCGGTACTTGGAGGTCGCTTCGCGTATGTCTCGTCCTGCACCATTGGACGTTTGATGTTATGTCAGTTAATTGCAGGACCGTGGTTCGTCCTGGGCCCAACGCTGCTTCTGTTACAATCTTTACGGTCCTCCGGGCGCCAACCTCTCATCAATGTTGTGTTGATATAGATCACACTGGCTCTTGGACATTGAACACGATCCGCGGGCAAGCGGTTGAGCGTTCAAACATATATGTAATGATTGATTGAGGGCCAAGTCGAAGAAGAGTTACGAGAAGCGCACAGTTGGCGAGCCGCTGAACCGTTTCTGTACTTGAATCCACCGCCCAGTACGTGACTACTACCTTCGTCCGACCTCACCCCGCCAGTCGCTCTGCTTGGACGTTGGCATCAGTATGTCCGCGTTGATTAAAATTCATGCTACACCGAACCCTGGGAAACCTGTCGTCGCCCAGTTGAGTACCGAACACTGCGCATCCAAGAACGTAACCGACGGGCCGCGCTGATTCGTCCCACATAGCTTCATGGTAGGAAACACATTTGTGATTAGCTCACTCTCCTCGCACTGCACGGTGCAGTACCGGGGCTCATTGTAGTTACCCGAAGCCTTATACGATAGATGACTGGAAAGACGACATATCCCTGGCAAGCTCAAGGAGTATGTAAGTATACGGCCCAGGCATTGTGTGTTTTCTGGAAACTGACGTGAGCTGCAGCGATGCTTTTGCGTTGAATGTTGGGCCAGAGGACTGGCAGCGCCAATCGGTCGCTCGCTGCTACGCCGCTGCGCTCGAACTGGGAGCGCCGTTCAGACTGTTCCTCACATTTGACATGACGTACGTCTTTTGCGTAGGCTGATCTATCGCGGCACCCGTCTTTGAGCTGGCCTCGCCGCGCAATGTGGGCAGTCACTTGGCCCATCGGTACCATAGATGCTTGCTCCGAGTCGGTCAGGAGTCCGCGTCCACTGGAGCTTACTCTCCCTTTGACAGAGTACTTCCAGGAAGCACCCGGGCGGACGTCTCCTTCCTGCGCGAATATGTATCGCTATTTGCGCGCCACCCCCACCAACTGTGGTACAAGAACAAGGTCTTAGTGTCCACTTTTGCCGGACAAGACCGCCTTTTCGCCCACGCCTCTCTCCGCGAAGCGTGGACGTTCGTCAAAGACACGCTGGAGGAGATCGCACCGGTACGGAAACATGAGCCAATCTGGCACACAGGCTGGAGGAGATCGCACCGGTATGGAAACAGGAGCCAATCCGGCACACAAGTATCTCGTCCGTTCTGACTTTCTGTCGACACCAAGGTGCATTTCGTCCCGTCGTTCTTCATCAGCCCTCAGCATTACCCACACCTCACGTTCATGGACGGATATTTCAATGTAGGCGCGGCGGTCCCCTTTTGTTCCGTCTATGTGCTCTGACCTATCAGATCACAGTGGAATGGGGGCTGGCCTATCCATCTGAATCTGCAATCTCCGAGAGAGGAAGTGGAGTGCGCGAAGCTCGATACCGACCGACACCATATCCACCACTTGGGCGGCCGCACGTTCATGGCCGCCGTATCGCCCTGGTTCTTCACGGTTGCGTCTCTCGTCCCGCTTCCCTTCATCATGGGATCTAGTCGCTCATTTGTGGTTGTAGCATTATGGTCCAGATTCGTGGAATAAGAACGTGCGCAGCACTCTCACCCTCCTCCGAGTCTACTCACCAACTCTTGACTTCTGCCTTCTGCTCTGGCTTTGATCCCCGCTCTGCTCTGTCCTCGTCTTTCCTGCATTTTATCTTCTGTTTTCGACGCATTGCCACAGTGGATCTACCGCGGCGACGATTGGCTCTTCGTCCGGCGGTGGGAGCAGCTCGTCGCCGCGCGCGAGCAGATGGACATCGTGCAGATCATATCATGGAACGGTACGCCCGTCTTCCCCCGCAGTCCTTCTCCTTCTTGCTCTCGTATTCGTATTCCTCACAGCCGTTCCGCGGCACCGCAGATTACGGCGAGTCGCACTACATCGGCCCCGTCAAGGGCGCCCAGCCGTCCTCCGAGGCCTGGGTGGACGGCTTCCCGCACGACGCGTGGCTCGACCTCACCCAGCACTTCGCGCGGGCGTTCAAGCACGGGGCGTACCCGCCCATCGAACGGGACAGGGTCTATGTGTGGTCCCGCCCGCATCTGAAGACGGCGCGGGCGACGCACGACGCGGTCCCGCGTCCGGACCGGTGGCAGCTGGTGAGTGAGTGCTAGTGCAGAGGATTCTGTAAAGTGTTGTGGGAGAGAGAGACAGGAGGCATGGACACTCATCGCTCATCGCTTGTCCTAGACGGACGATAAGTTCTGGGTTGTCGTGTTTGCGATCGCACCGGCAGAGGTCCGTCTGGCTGCCACTGAAGATGGGCCGGAACAGTCGCACGTAGTGGGTCGGGGCGTATCGAAGCTGTCTCACCGGATGGTCGTTGGCGGGGGCATGAGAGCACGGATGGTCCGCGATGGTGAGGTTGTCGCTCAATGCGCGCCGGCGCTGCAAGACTTTGTGGTACACGAGCAGCCCAAGACGTACAACTTCAACGTATACGTTGCCTCTTCTGGATCTTAAGCGTGGCGGCGAATAGCATACAGTCATGTAAAAGACGAGCGATCAGCGATAACTTATTGACGCTACAGCACCTACAGCACGACAGCTAATATTGAGAGACACCCTTGATCTTTGCCCTACCGTGACCCCAGTATCGACGCCGTCTATACACCTAGTGATACATCTTCCTAAGCCCTCTGCTTCCTTTACGGCGTTGCCCGACCTGGCCACCTGCATACAAAGTCAGTACTCAGTATGCTCACTTACGTGTATAATCTCAAGGCTCACCTCGGGTACAAGGAGCATTCACGGACAGTGTACCGTTTCGCAAGCCAGGCCAAGAAGCGCTGTACAAACCATCCACTGTCAGCTCAGTCGGACATGGTCATCCAAAGGCACTCACCTCGACCCCAAGACCATACCCTCCGTGCTCGCACGTTCCGTACTTGCGCTGGTCCGTGAACCAGTAGTACGGCGCAGGGTCGATCCCCTCGCGCTTGTAGGCCGCCAGAAGCTCCGCCTCGTCCGCAATCCTCATCGACCCTCCCACGATCTCCCCCACGCCCGGCATGAGCAGATCGCAGCTCTCCGTGAACGTCGGGCCGTCCGTGCCCTCCTTCTTCATCTTCTTCATGTAGAACGCCTTCAGCTCCGCGGGGAACCCATACAGGAACACCGGGCGCCCGAGGATGTCCGTCATCCGGCGCTCGGCGGCCTCCGCGATGTCGTCGCCGACCTTGTGCTCGGCCATGACGGCGTTGCCCTGCTCGTCCTTGATGACGTTCCCGTCCGCGTGTTCGGCCTCGTGCTTGATGTCGTGCTCGTTGAGCCACTTGATCGCGTCGACGTAGGACAGGCGGAGGAACGGACGCGCGGGCGGGACGAAGTCCGGGTTGAGCTGCTTGATGAGCTCGGCGGTCGCCGGGTTCTGGAGCAGCGCGTCGACGGTCTCGCAGATGACGGACTCGATGTGGTCCATGAGGTCGTCGAAGGTTATGAACGCGAGCTCGGCCTCGAGGTGCGTGTACTCGCTCAGGTGCCGCCGCGTGTGGCTATTCTCGGCGCGGAACGACTCCTGCACGCAGAAGACGTCCCCGAGCGAGGGCAGGCACGTCTCGAGGTAGAGCTGAGAGCTCTGCGTGAGGAACGCGGGCTGGCTGTAGTAGTCGAGCTTGAAGAGCGTCGCGCCGCCCTCGACTTGGGTCTGCACCAGGCAGGGTGGGGTGACCTCAAGGAGGTCGTGTGAGACAAGGGCCTTGCGGAAGGAGGCGAGGAGCGCGGCGCGAAGCTTGAGCACAGCGGAGGCGGTCTCGCCGCGAAGGACCAGATGCCGCAGGTCGGCCTGAATGGAAGGATCTGATTTCTGTGTGTAGTTGAACCAGTGCGCTTTTGAGCAGTCTGCGGTGACATACCTCGTTCAGCTTGTTGGTGAAGGCATCGTCACCGCCAGGTGCTGCACCGAGGACCCTCCAGTAATCTACGACCAGCTCGTGTCCGCCAGGGGCCTTCTGCCCTTCTGGTACGGCCTTGAGTGTTCCAACAACCTCGATAGTCGACTCGAGTGTGAGCGTGAGTGCTTCGTATGTCTGCGCGACTATGCCAGACAGGACACATTGGAGGTATCCGGTGCCATCTCGGAGGATGACGAAGATGAGCTCCTTCTGGACGCGGAGACGGTGGACCCATCCAGATGTCCTGACACGTTTTGTCCTAAGCGGGGTGAGGTTGCAGATTTTCGACTGCACCAGACTTCAACAACTCGTGTGCAGGATCGCATTGATATCTGCGTACACACCTTGACTGCGGCAGGGAGCGCGGAGTCCTCCTCAAGGACGATCTTCTTGCTCTCTTCGAGCTTCTTCTCTTTCTGCTCCCGCGCCTCCGCGTTCTCCTTAGCGTCGCGCTCGGCGAGCTCCTCCGCTTTCTTGCGCTTCTTCTCGATACCGTCCGCGCCCTTTTTCGCCTTCTTCAACGCGGATTGCGTCGGCTCCTCGTATGTGCCCGACGCGTCTTTGCGGATAACGTACGGCCCTTCGGGATGGGTGTAGACGGCGAACGCGAGGGACTGGTAAGGGAGTTCGGTTGTTCCCTTGCCAGTGTCATCCGAACCGGTAGACTCATCGATGTGAATCGCGACCATGGTGTTCGTGGTGTAGATAGCGACTAGCCTCGCTGTGTTGTCGTGAGTTATATGCTACTCGGTCGAGTCAATCAAGAGAGGCGATGATGGTAGTGACTCACCAAGAGGTGATCCTTGCAAGCTTCAAGACTCGCCCTCGAGATTGTTACCAGACTCCCAAACTTTAAAGGAGTCCTTCAAAATCCGATAAACCAGCCCCCGGCTTATCTACGCGAGATTTCCGGCGTATGGCCTATTTGCGGTCTCCTCCGAGCACTACACCCACGCGCGTAGACTATGGTTGCCAGACCAGCCTCTGACTTGTATATCGCGCGTGCGCGGTGTTTGCGCACAGAGCAACTCTGAGTCTCGGGAATGGGAAGTGAAAGACGAGTCAATCAGTATAATGCGCGCCTGGGCGGGTCGCGATCCGTCCAAATACCATCACGCGCACGAGCGCTTCCATGCCCTCGCCGAACTCTGCCCCGACCCTCACCTGTATCATGATCACACGATTCAGCAAAACGTTCTTGTTCACCGTCTTCGCACTTGTATGTCGGAATGCTCCGTTTGACAGACATGTGGGCTGACATGGCCTGGTGACAGTTTCTCCTGGGCTCCCTGGCACTACTACATCCTCCCTCGCGGACGTATGTCGACACATGGACCGGGGATCTCTTCGGCGAGGGCGGCTACGTTCCGCTCACGTCTCCTGCACAAGGAGCGAAGGGGAATGTCATTATGCCGAAGCTTGGGAATGCCACAGCAAAGTAAGTGGGGTGTCATGGGTTCTGAAGTGTAAAATCTTATGCTGCCCAGGGCGGAGTTGGGCCGGGCAACATGGAAACTCATGTGGGTCTATCAATTAGTATCTGCCCGTCCGCCGGACTCATAAAACTCAAAGGCATACCATGACGTTACGATTTCCCGAGGTGCGCCTGTCGCTCTAGCCTACACAACCCAGCTGAGCAGCTTATATCAGGATCCCACACACGATGAGCGTGATGCTCTAGATAACTACTTCCATCTCTTGTCACGGCTTTACCCATGTGGAGAGTGCGCTGCAGAGTTCCAACTCCTCCTCCAGAAGTTCCCGCCACAAGTATGACACCTCTCCATACCGCGATCTCTTCTTTCTGACGTTATATCACCATTTCTGCAGACTTCATCACGGCGTGCCGCAGCAACTTGGTACGTGATCCCAACCTGTAGTGCTTCTCTCGCTTATTGCGTATAATAGGCTCTGCTTCCTACACAATCAAGTCAATGAACGACTTGGCAAGGCGGAGTTCGACTGCGCGAACCTTGACGCGACCTACGACTGTGGGTGTGGCGATGAGCCTATAGGTTCGTCAAAAGGGGGACCAGCCAACGACCCTATGGATCTCGAACGCGACCCGAGCCGGGACAAGGCCGCCGCGGGGCTGGTCAAAGGAGGCAGAGCGTTCTCGTAGACATCAATTACCTCTTTGGTGAGCGAGCAGCCTCGGTTTCTATGTGATACTATCTAAGGATATGGAGTATTGTACGAGTGCTTTCATGGGTATTCTTTCTCTCATGGGTCTAATGTATCAACGATGCAAGGTGTCTTTATCAACTGCCACATCTCCTCCAATGCTCCACCAAAGTCTGTCGCCAGTGTCGTCCTGCGAACTTCTCGTGCTGTCTGGAATGACGCGCCTTGTCTGGACGAAAGGCAGACCGTGGGTAGTGGTAGCCGCGTGCACATACGGCGATACTTCAGCTTCAATGGTCAAGTCTCAAGCCTCAGGTTTTTCATATTGCATCACATTAAACATTGAAGTTAGCCTTGGTCAGGCGCGTCAGCTGAGGGGTGCTGGTTTGAATATTTGAAGATTCGTTAGAATATGTACATGTATGGCGAGGTCGATCTGCGATCTGATCTAATCGCGTCTCCGATCGAAATCTCATCTTCAATGTTCATCCTCCAAGCAAAAGTATCGAAGTACAACTCGCGTAGTCAAGACCTGCGCTATAGTGGACAACATGTTCTATATCGTAGGTCTCGGTCTATGTGATGAGAAAGACATAACAGTTCGTGGTCTGGAAGTAAGCGTCTTCTTCTCATTACTGTACGGCAACCTCTCTGATCAAGATGGTTCTGTTAGGCTGTCAAAGGATCATCCCGAGTATACCTCGAGGCGTACACCAGTATTCTCATGGTACAGAAAGAGAGGCTGGTATGTTAATAATTCAGTAATTTGCCTCTGTGATGCTCCAACACACCATGCAAGGAAGCATTTTACGGAAAAGAACTAATAGTCGCTGATCGGGATATGGTTGAGACCGAAAGCGACGAAATCCTCCGAGACGCCGACAAGGAGGACGTCTCTCTGCTTGTAGTCGGCGACCCATACGGGTGATTGCCTTATCTGCTGTTGTATCAAAACGATTTCTAAAATCTGGATCACCTGGATTTTTCGGCAGTGCGACGACACACACGGACATTGTCCTCCGCGCACGATCACTCAAGATCCCAACGCGCATCATCCACAACGCGTCTATCATGAACGCCGTGGGTGCGTGCGGGCTACAACTGTATAACTTCGGGCAGACGGTGTCACTCGTGTTTTTCACGGAGACGTGGAAGCCGGACAGTTTCTACGATCGCATCAAAGAGAATGCAGACCTCGGTATGCACACACTCGTCTTGCTCGACATCAAGGTCAAAGAGCAGAGCGAGGAGAACCTTGCAAGGTCTGTATGTCCTCCGTCCCTTCTTCTCATCCCTCGCTCCTTGATCCATGCTGACAAATGGCTAATGGCAGAGGACGAAAGATCTATGAACCTCCACGTTACATGTCGATTACTCAGGCAGTTTCACAACTCATCGATATAGAAGGAAAACGACGGAGCGGGATTCTCTCCCCAGACTCGACGCTCGCGATCGCCCTCTCGCGGGTCGGAGGCGGCCTCGAGGAGCGCATTGTTGCAGGGACGCTAGCGGAGCTCCTCGTGCAGCCTGCGGAGACATTCGGCGAGCCGCTGCACAGTCTGGTGATAGTCGGGAAGCGACTGCATCACCTCGAGGTCGAATATGCGGAAAGCTTTGCGTTGAACCGGGAGACGTGGAGGGATGTGGCGGCGCGCGTGTATGGGTGTTCTCTGGATCAGTAGTATATCGAGTGTCGGCAAAGTGCGTGTGGTACTGATGATGCGAGCAAATCACGCCCAATGGCTGACGCAGACTCTCCACAAGGGTCGCCGAAGAACCATGTTCTTCCAGGATTCTTGAAGTTCTTCGGTGGTCAGCGCCACGCAGTCTCGACGCGATGGCATCTGCCACAGAACCGTTCGGCGATATGGCCCCCATCTGAGTATCCATCTCAATGCGTACGTGCAAGAGCTCTACTCTTGCAGCATCCATTCGTCCTGGAATCTAAGAGAGCACGAAATCCGGTGGCATGCCCGAGAATTCCGAACCATCTGACTGACGGATACGGTGGGGTTCTATTGTTGAAGGACTAGATCGCGTCTGCCTACCATGCCAAAGTGATGCCACGTTCCTTCGTGAAAGATGGAAAGAAAGTGGGCGAACATGCTCCGGCGATAGTATTGTGAGGGGTAGCATCCATCGACATCCGAGGTGCAGTCGCCGATTTCCAAGCGTAGCGGCGATTGCGCTCGCTACAAATTCGTTAGATTCGGAGGACGGTAATTGACATAACACAAGTCGCTCGGAGTGCACTAGCACGATGCTCGTTCGTTCCCCTGAACGTGGTTAGGATCGCCATACTGTTTTCGCGTTCATTATCGAGGTAGACGCTGTTACCGCATTCTGGAACACAAGGAGAAGGTCCTTCCCCCAGAGTTACGTATACCGATGAATGTGCTCCAAATAGTTCTGGGGATGCTGGCAGCTCGAGAGGAACGCCGGGGATGAGTCTATATGGTCGGCTCTAATAGGCTCACTGAGCACCCACAACAGTGCTCCTAGTTCAATGAGTAGGGACGACAACTACATAAGCCCGACACGGCTTCGCCCTGTGTATGTATAGTAACGAATCCATCAGACGGTATTAGTGCGTAAACATGGCTAGGACCAGCGCTTTAGCTCCGTAAGCTTGCTGTAAGCGCACACAACTCAACGCGCGCGTGCGAAGACATCAGACGTCCATCATGAACTATGACGGAGGCCAGGAACAGACGGATGTGAAAGACAAGGAACCGCCCGTCCCCAGCCTGAACTTCAGTCATCCGATCAATTGTGAGGCGGGCAGATCTCAAAATGATCGTATGCTCTCGCATAGCGCGCGGGCACGCGGCCTTGATAAACCCACCACCTGCAACCTGGCAGACGGCCCTATCTTGCCTTGTTTCCCCACACCTCGATCGTTCAGCGCACCGCCCGCTAGACTCAAGACACGCTCGAGCACGGGCTGAAACGGATATTACATGCCCGCCGTCGTCAAAAAACCGCGTTTTAGCTATAGAGTGAAAGAGGTACGTCTGATTCCCGAGCCCGGCGGCATATGGGGGCGGGTATACGTCCGTGCACACAACTGACTATGTCAACCTTGTGGGCAAAAAAAAACAGGAAACGCGGTTTGCGGGGCGTGGAATGACCTGGACCATACGAGAGACGTCCGCGGCAGAGGCGCTGCCGTTGGATGTGCTTCCGCTCATTCTTCAGCATCTCTCTGATCGCCGGGACTTGTGTACTTGTGCACAACTTTCGAAAGCCTTCCACGATGCTGCAACACCGTTCTTGTACCGCACGCTTGACGTGCGTGTAGTGACGCATAGGAGGCAACAGGTGAGCTGTGGGCAGTTGTGCCGTGGGATGTCGACCGCATTGCACGAGGCTACGGTTTTACGGTTGCATGCTTAAGCCGACGAAGGCGCACGAGGCACGATGGTTATCTTTCTGGTAGTGTGACTGACACGTGCTTCCATACCACTAGAGACCAACAGTGGTACATCCATCAGCAATTATTCTGAAGAAACCGGAATACGCAAAATATGTCCGATATGTCCGCGAGACTGGTGCGGCACTCGATTTTATTCTGTGAAATGTTGTCTAAACTCATTGTTATTGGTACTTGTTCAGGCACCGTCGGGTTCTACCAGCCGGAACTCATTGAGGACTGCCGGAAAGCATTGAGCCTCTGCGTGAACCTGGAAGGATTCACCTGGAGCGACGATACTGCAGAGGGAACCGACGAACATGATTTTGTCGCCTACCTCAAGATTCTCCGCAAGCTCCCTCTCCGCGAACTCGTCATCCGGACCTTCTATGGGCTTTCGGACGACGTCTGGGCGACTCTGCAAGAGTTCACCGACCTCCACAAAGTGTCGATATGGTGTATGGAGGGCAAACCGCGCATCCTCCAGGGCTGGTCCGAGAAGCTGGGCGAGAGCCTCACGCACCTCGAGTTGGGCGTCAGTTCCCTTTCCCGCGCGCATCCCAATTGCTGTACGTCCTGACTCGCTCTCTTTCCGCTCCCCCGCATCCCCCTCGTTTCTTTTTCTCGCACGTGCACGTGCAGCGTTGTTCAGGTGTACCCGCCTCGATCCTCATTTCAGTCCTTTCGCATCTCCCGCGCCTACGCGTGCTCCGCCTCAAGGGCGCCCCGTCCTCGGCCATCCTCGAGATCCTCACTTTCCTCCCCCACCTCGTCACGCTTGACACTGAATACTTCGGGAACGCCGCGTTCGGGCGATATGACGACATTCCTGCGGCAACCCTCAAGGAGCTCACAGTTCGCACGAGTTCCGTCCATCTGCAGGGGTTCCAACAGCTCTGGACGTGGATACGTAGGCTCACCCCTAGACCGGGTTTGGAGTCGTTCACGCTGAACGCATTTTCGACGCAGGGGGAGGCGTTGATTCCAAGGGGGTTTATCCTCGACATGGCGAACACGCACAAGGACACCCTGAAACATTTTACGGCGGATTCGACGCAACTGACGCTCGAAGACATTGAGTGTCTGTGTACGGTGTTCCCGGCGCTCGAGACATTGACCTGCTCGACTCTTTGGGCTCCAGAAGGAGTAAGTCACTACGGCTCTCTGTACTATGCATATGATGATTCAATTCTCCTCCTCCCTTTTAGGCACGGTACGAAGAGGCCGTCGCGAAGGCAAACAACCTCCGCGAGATCAGGATAAATCTGACGAATTATTGGCCCTCGTCCAGCCAGAATCTGGACGCGACCTTGTTTCCGTCTGCGCGTAACTCGATGCTTCGCGAGGGCTCTCAGCTCCGGCTCATTGCCATGGGAAGTTTGGTTTATCAAGTGCGCCTTTTGCGAGCAGCAAAGTCCCATTGTATGCACTGTGTGATCATGACTGATGCACAATCCTACAGGGTCGATGGGTGTACAAGCAGGCAGAAGATGGCACACACCGTGTGGAGTTTGACTTCGTCGCCGACGTGGTCAACGACCTGTGGGACTAGAGTCCGAGGTCCAGAATCCTGATGCTCGATACCCAATTCTTCCTGCCCAGTATTGTAGTATATATTCGAAATCTGGTCCCGAACCCAACCATGTTACAGTTTCTGCATCATGTTGTACCCATTGGGATGGGAGGACTTACTATCCAACCCGTGTTGTCCTGCCCGTACCACGATACGCGAAGAAATCTGACGACGTCGAGGTGAGAAAGCAATGCAGGGTTGAGACACGCTATAAAAACCAAAACATGCGCAATCCGCGGGGCCATTTCTTAGTTCTACCCGTCAGATGTGGTCTACATTTGCGGCCCAAAACACAAAATTACAGCTCATGCAGGGTTGAGACACGCTATTAAAGCCAAGGTATGCACAATCCGTGCGTTGTCGGGCCCTTTCTTAGTTGTCCCCGTCAGATGTGGTCTACATCTGCGGCCCTGAACACAAGTTTACAGCTCCAATATCCAATGCTCAACGTTCAACACTCCACGTTGTTCACATTACTCATAATGCTGTATATCTTGTTTATCCATCTCGAGGCTGTCAACACTCCACGTTGTTCACACTACTCATGATGCTGCATATCTTGTTCATCCATCTCGAGGCTTACGATAAGGGTCACTTCGAGTCGAAATGTTGGAGTAGTGCACCATGACGCGAGTATCTACTCATAAATTACATGCTATACAAGTGGCAGGGATGTCCTGAGTGCGTGTACGAGAGCAATGGAGGACGTATCGTGAAGTATTGTGTTGCGGGGATGGTTGTGTATCTCGGGCCCGGAATGTTGCTCACATTCCTCTCCCTCGCCCTCGTCCGCCACGCATAGGGCCAGTCCCGCGGGCGACGCCGCGACCTGTGACATAACGCTGAGTCTTCCTGTAGTTCGGAAGGAAGTATTTGGAGAGAAACATACCTCGAGGAGGTGCCCCACGACCTCTTGAGCCCGCGCCGCTTACATGTGCGCCCCGTGCGCTCCGGCCTGCCTCTCTTGCGCGGTTCTGCTCTTCTTTCACAGCGTCCAAAAGCGTATCTGGTACACGCAAGTACTTGATCTACACATCAGGGAACGCGCCATCAGCTTTTCATTGGCATCTCAGGTTTCGAGATATGGTTTGGTAATCGCAGCCGACGAACGTTGTTGCCACAAAACAGCTCACAAGCCGTATTCAACCCAGTGCTGCCTTCATTTGTTGGAACAACGAGATAATGTACTCACTGTGCTCCCTCGGATATAGCACTCCTTCAACTTCCAAAATTTATCTCCTTCTGCGCTTGTCTGGTAGACCTCCCGCAGTGTGATGTTCATGAAGTTGTCGCAGTTGACCAAGTGTCCATTGAACGTCTCGCCATTCTTCAGCTCAACTAGCTATGTAGTGCGCGAATGGGTAGCAGTCAGTCTTGGCTTATTTAGCCTCGGATCTCGCTGAGGGTCGAATGTTCCTCACCATAGGTTTGTTTTGCGCGGCGTTGAGGAGTGATAGTGGCAACTGTGACAGAGTTTGATGAGGACTGTATATACTGGTGTTATGAGGACGCGAGGTATACCATTTTCTGACTTCGAGCGAAAGGAGAAGATGGGAGGAATGAAAGATAGTTAGACACGAGGCGCGCTCGCACGCGACCTCAACGCGACGTACTCTCCATTCATCTCTTCCTTCGACCACTACCTATGCATCGTCAATAGTGTCCATGATTTCGAAGACATTCTCCTCCTCACTAACAATCTGCTATGATGTCGCAATCTGCACTATCTCGTCGCACTGACCGTTGAGGCAAGGGGATCTTTTGGTGTTCCCTAGCTGTCATTCCATCCAGCGAGATACTGCGCGAGCGACTGCGGAATACACGTCCATGCGCTCACTCATCCTCCCAACAATCTCAACGACTGTTCAAGGGAGTCAAGATAGGGCCGGCGCAGCGTCCGCAGCTCGCGCGCGATCATGTGGAATGTGGATGGTGACGATACCCGGGCGCGCAACATATGAGCAATGTCAGATTGTGCTAGCTAGCCTAGGTGCCTGACCTTGCCTCCGCTTGCCTCCGACTCTCATTCTCTCCCCCTTCCCTGCACGCAGTCGCAGACGCGTCGCTCGTTGTCTCGTGTAGCTGTGAATCTGCACCGGCTGTGAGCCATGATTCTACCAGACAATACCCCCCCTTCGCCAAGCAAAGCGCGCGCGGTGTCGCTTCCCGATGAACCGCAAGACGAGCTCGTTGCGCCTCCTCCTGCATACCCAGGGCACAGCTCTTCCAGCGCGCCGGTTGCTCCCATTCACCATCGCACCGATGTCGATGTCGAAGCTCAGGCGCAGGCCCAAACGAGCGAGACACCGCTTATTCCACCCATTGTTGGCCCTGCGCATCATATCGAGGAGATTGAGCCTGCCGGAAGACGATTCCTGAAGGCATTCGGTATCGCCCTTCTCATCTACCTCGTCGCTGCGTCTTTCGCGCGCACCTTTATCGCTGGATCGAGACATTCTGTACACATGGTGAGTAATCCCTTGAGCAATACCCTGAGACTGGCCTGAGCAGGCTTCCTCCATCCTTCCGCGGTTGGACTTTGTCGTCGCAGATCTAGAGTTGAACATTGACCGCAATTTCTATGCTTCTCTGCTACCACAGTTACCTTATCCGAGATCATCCGACGGCAAAGTCGAGAAATGTGTCCCTGTCTCATCCTTTAAATCATCCGATTCGTTCGTTACGCTTCCCCATGCCTCTTTCCATCTCCCTCTTTCCGCCAATGTACTATACATGTTTGCAAGAGGTAATCTTGCACATGGGAACATCGCTGTATCGTCAACAAGTGACCCCGCCATCCCTGAAGACAGCATCCGCGTTATCATCACCGCGCATTCCAATTTCAACGCCGCTTTACAGTTAGGCAACATATGCGTGCTAGAACGTACGCCAGGAGAGAAGGGGATAGCCATACTGGTAAGCCTAGCATCATGATTGGCGAAGTACACTTCATTGAATGTGCCTCACAGACCCCGTCCTCTTATTACCACCCTACCGACAACATATATCTTGCTATCAACATTCAGTTACCTGTCCGAAAACTCGGTGCTCTGCATGTCCAGGCTTTCGAAACAAACCTACCTCTTTTCAGTCACGCAATAGCAATTGAAGATGGTAGAGTTACCTTCGGCTCAATATACCTCCGCTCCGAGAACAAAGCGATCCATAGCGATGTAATAACTTGTGTAGTCGAATGTGGTCATCTACTTCATGCTGAACACTCATGCAGTACCTGGAGGCCGACAATGCGATCATACAAACTTCGAACGCAAACATCACGGGTGCATACCGCGCGTATAGTTCTCTGCTCCTACAAACTATGAATCATCCCGTTTCCGCCCGCGTTACCCTCTTCCACGACAACAAGCGTCAAGCAGCTACAAACCTCACTATGCGCACCACAAATTCGTATGTTCCATGTGCACTTGTATAGACACCCCGACTCATAGCTACCCATTGTCACAGGCACATCAACACATCTATCAACCTGCGCTCTACTCACACCTTCTACACCGGCGGCTCCTTCGCCGTCAAGGCATACACGGAGAACGGACCCGTCGTCGCGCGATTCAATGACCAGCCCCCAGAGAGCATGCTCACCTTGGACGCCCGCACGAGCAACGCCCCAGCGACCGTTGACCTGTCATCGGCGTACGAGGGCGAGGTCGCGCTCGCAACCGCCCTTGGGACAGCCGAGTTCCGGCTGAACGAGAAGGCGAAGGACCCGATGTACCTGGGGCGGAAGCGGACGTTGGCGATCGCGGAGCGCACGGCGAGGACGCTCAAGGGGCGCGTGTGGTGGGCGAAGGACCCGTCGAAAGAGCAGAGTCAGGGAACGGGGAGCGTGTGTGTAAGGAGCGTGAATGCGCAGGTGCTTGTGAGCGCATGAGCCTTGGGGAGTGAGGGTTTGAGGTTGTATTGAGCTTAATTTGTCGCGAAGATTCGCACTACACTACACCTTGTAGGTTTTGTTTTGTGGCTATCTCGGTTCTCTGTACAAATAAAACCTATCAGGATCCTACTCCACTACGTCGTCGTGATCTGAGACATTGGGTGAGAGGGCTATGAGCTCCCCAACATCAGATCCGTATTCGGCGCGCCCTTTTCCTTCAGTCGGTATTCGTGCATGTCCCAAAGAGCGAAGCGTCATTCCCGCTGAGTTCAACGTTCTGGCACTTGAAGGATGCTGCACCGTATTTGGAGGGTGGCCTAGGGGCGGATCATGCAAAGTTAACATGCCAGGTAGCGGTAGATTGACTGAAGGGATTGACATACGTGACGGTGATGCCATTGACGTTGATTTTGCTGCAGCGTCCGTCAGGCGAGCACGACAGACTCGCAACAACGGCCTTCTCCTTGCCCGACGATGTCCCAGAGATACTGTCACGGTCAAGCACGAGAGAGGGCAACGGGTCAGTTCCTAGGTCCGAAGATGAGCTCTTAGGAACACGACGGTTCGAACCTGTCGAACCAGATATCCTGGATGTATGTATTGGACGGGTATTTGGCGCAATCGCTCGAGCTCGTCTCGTAGCATTGGTCGATGATCACCGGATTGTCGACGTTCGTCTCGACGAAGCCCGTGAAGGTGATGTTCTTCACTATGCCGGAGCCGACCTTTTTGCCCGCCCACGCTTTGATGCGGGCGCCATTCTGCGCGTTGGACATCCGGATGTTCCTGTTGAAATCCGAGTGTGGGGCGGTTGGGCGGTGAGTGTGGAGGAGAGAACTGGGATGCTCACGTTGCGAGGACGTTCTGGACGATGTCGTACTCGCCAGCGTACTGACCGAGAGACCCTACCGAGATGCCACTGCAGGGGCAGGCCGTGCTTGGTGAATTATGGAAGTAGCGACAATAGTTGATACACTTACTGAGAGCCGTTGCAAGAGAGGTTGGAGACGAGGATGTTTGTGGAGTCTATGACGACCCGGGCGTGGTAAGCCGACATACCACAAAGGTAACAATGCTACTAATATGTACTTGGTTTGAAGCTAACGCAGTCATCACCGTTGTTGACGGTAGAGTCCGCGATGACTACATTGTCACTTCTGAAGATGTCCCACCCGTCCGTATTTTTCGCGGCGTTCTTGGACGTCGACACCGCAGATATAGTGATGTTTCGGAACGTTACGTCCTTCCCTTCGTTAACCTACCGACAAACCCACGAAAGGATTTCAGTCTCTTGGTGCACTCATATTATACAAACAAAGACGTGTACGAAGTTAATCCACTCGGGCCCATTGATCATCTTGATGTTCTGCACCGTGACGTTCGTCGCCTGGAAGAGGGTGAAGAGGATCGGGCGAACGATAGAGTCGTCCTTCGCGCTGGTTTCGACAACATGAATGATAGCAAGCCTTCGAACAGAACAACGGAACTTACAACTTATCATACCACACCTGACCAGACCCGTCAAGGGTACCTCCACCGTCGAGCAGGAGGTCCTTCCCGCCCAAGAGCCAGAAGGCGGTCTGGTCTTGGAAGGAGAAGGAGAACGCATTGTCGGTCCAGTAGTCGAGGTCGGGGTTAAACTTGATCGTGCCCTCCAGGTTCTGTAGGACAACGCATCAATGGCACATGTCCAGATGAGAGACGGCGACCACTTACAATATGCTTGTTCGAGAGACCGGTCATGTTCATCTTCGACTGGATGGAGAGCTGTGTGCCAGAAGCAATGGTTACCGTAGTGCAGGACGGGTCAGCTGCGGCGTTGAGGAAGGCGGGTGCATCGTCAGAACCGCTCGCGGTGAGCATGCAGGTGCCCGCAGCCCACTGGGAAGGGGATGCAGAGGCGCACACTGCATGGAGCCCAGCAACGAGTAGACACAGACGAAGGACTGTGATGAGAATGGTGGAGGATCTCATGATGAGGGCCTAGCTAGAGTTACGATCCTTCGATTCTTGATGGGTCATATATACGCTGCATTCTGGGATGGACTCCTTTGATCATACCTATACCTGGGAAAGCATATGGGCCAGTACGCTTCTTGCAGGTGCGCCCACCGTAACGGCCCGCCGGAGCGCAGGGTAAAAACAACATGAAGGTACCGAGGTTACGCGGCGGAATAAGAACGAGCTTGTCATTATTAGATGCCGTCAATGGGGCTCTGAAGATGGGATAGAAGAGAAGTCAGAAGTCGGTTCCGCATTGTCCACTCATGACCGGGCATCATGGCCATATCAAGCATAAGTGGGGTAACTGGTTGACCAAGGGGTGATCATGTGTAGTTCAGACGACTTCCCGGAGAAGCTCTTTAGATAGCAGCCGTTGGTTGTCTATCTGACAAGGTTCTGGACCAGGGACGTACTACGACGCGAGCATTGGTGAAAGCCGAAGTGCGGCTTCGTGTTGCTTGTTAAATCGTGAACCAATGTCACTGGCAGTATTGATTGACTACTTGTTTGTCCTCAAGCTGATGATTCATACCGTTGGTTTATCTGACAACTTCAACAGCCTGAGACGCGCTGTGCCTGTGGAGAGACGTTTATGAGTTACTGTCGTTGAAGTTGACCCTGTTGAACTCACCGGCACCTATCAAGTGTCGAAGTCTTCAAGCTCCATATATCAACGTAACTAGCAGATATGCCAGTGATATGCCTGGTAGAAGCACGTAAGGTTTTATTCTGAATGAGTTACAGCAAACGAGTCGACATAGCGGAGAGATTGGAAGAAAGAAAGAATTAGCCGGACCTATCCCGACGGGCCGCATACCTCCGATTGATGCGCGTCCAGAAAGGGACTCATGAACCAGTCGTTCGGAACCTTAATACCGCTGGATGAGTCCACGGTTTCTTGATATATTTCGTGTATGTCTCTTATTTGCTCGTCCGCTCTACTCGCGTATCCCTGACGGCTGTGTCCTGCCCTGTTTACTCACCAACAAGATAGATTATGAGTGCTGTTGCCTCAAGAACAGGCTTTTTCCGAAATCTACGGTTCCACGTTGGACCCCGCACACTACGTTCACAGGGTGTCAGTGTCGAGAACGTACAACCAGTGTACGAATGCGCCAAGCTTCCGTGGTGGGCCCGATGGACATACTTCATTGTTGCAACAGACCTGGTCGTAACGTACGTTACATGTTCAGCATGACGTCCGTACATGTTGCCTGAAAAATGTCATGCAGGGCATCCGCTTGTGAACTCTCCTGGAGCCACTGGACTATGTGGGAGGAGCTCCCGAAAGAAGGTACCGCGTTGACAAGCTCTTCTCCGAGAAATGAGGTGGAAGTAGTTGGGCATTACGTCCTCCGCCCGTGGTGGCAGCGAGGCGTATTCGCTGCTTCTAGTCTCGTCGTAGGCGTCGGCCTTGCTGGCTTCCTGTTAGGAACTCGCTCTCGTATCGTCCGCCGAATGTTCATCATACCGTCCCCTGCATTCAAGAGTTCAGTTCCCGGTGACGACGCTGCCAACCGGCTGCTTGTCATCCAGTCCCCCCTCCACTCCAGACAGCATGGCGCGGTCTACTCACTTCGTCGCACGCGCTTAGTGAACAACCCGAACTATCCAGAGATGATGATTGGGCTCAAGGACGAACGAGGACATTATTCCGTTCCGATGCAGAGGGCGGAGGTGACAGGGCAGAAGTTGCCGTTGTGGGACGCGAAAAAGGCTCTCTTCACGACATGGTACGGGGAGGAGCAGGGCACACGGATGTTCATGAATAGCTCCAAGATTATGGACGAAGGGAAGCATTGATATCATGTGCATTCTTCTATAAACCATTGCCTATCCGTCACACGCGTGCTACTCGGCCGCAAATACGTTTCCTCGAAATCTATACCTCTGTTCGGCGGCACTAGCTCGAAAAACGCGTTTTCCCAACATGTTGAAGACGGCTCTCGAGTAGTGCTCAATATGTTGGTCTCATCTGGTACGGCACATTGCGGCTTAATCCTTTGGTTTCTTGGCTAAGCCACTATCTCAGACACGACGTGCGCCGCATACCCTCTCGACCACTCCGCCATGGCGTGAAGTTCCGAGCAGGTCTGGTACTGGCACTACCTACCTTCCGCTCACGGACCGAAGATATATTTTGCTAGATAAAATCTGTTCGATAAGAGCACCGGATCATGGTACCACCTACCACCCTGCACTCGCCAGATGCTGAAGTTGGTGAGACGTTCGGGAGAAGCATATTGCGCTTATGCAATGCTAGGGCAAACCCCCTTTATTTAGTGATAGCAGCAGCAGCGCCGAACGGAATCGCCAATACGCATGCTTTGCCTGTCTGCTGTGCTAGGGGCAGTGTTACATACCTATACTTACACGCGGAGTTTGATCAGGGAGTATGATCCGATTATAAGCAGTGTATGTATTCCTATAGACGCGAAGGACATAATGTCATGACCCTGTACTTACTTGCTAGAGCCAGTGTATGTATTCCTATAGACACGAAGGACATAATGTCATGAGCCTGTACTTACTTGCTAGAGTCGGGACACAACTCACGTTGCTTCACACCTCAGCGGTAGATATTGTTTGATTCTACCGAATGTGTGCCAGTATGAGCGAGAGGACCTGGAAGAAGTTGTTTTTGACAACAGGAAAACTGCTGCAGCACGCCCAGCGTATTACGGGGATATAACGTACGCACCTCCCATGAAACTGTTCCCACTTCATCCGGTGGATTGGTCCCTGCATGGACGTCATTACCAATGAAACCGGCTGCGAAGTGCCAGTAGTAAGTACACAATGGGATGTCCATGATTGAGAGGGCGTATGGTGGCAGTTGACCATCTGTAACAACTCCTTCAGACAGACCAGACCTCGCCGCCTCTGAAAGAAGGGCACTCGAGTCATAGAACGTGTTGTATTTTGATGCAAGAAGTTGACTTCAATATATAGTGCGTATTCGAGGAATAGCAAGGCTGCCAACCATGCATCCGAGTCGGTCCATTAGGAGTAGTACAAGGTCAGTGTTGGCCAGCGTCTCCGACGACTGAGCTTTTGAGAGAGTCGACCACCATGTTACCCACAATTATTACGCATTATTCTTGTGCCTCGCTTCGCTACGTAAAAGAAGAACATCTCCGACAACGTGCTGGGGTTACTGATCCTTTTCTGACAAAACTCGACCACCCGACATGAGGCCAACACGTGTAGGTAGCCGAGCGCGGACGGACGAGGGAAAAATCTCCTCCCTATATCTCTGGCAGAGCTGGCGTTCACGGCCCTCGAGTTGTTCACTTTTACTCCCCCACCATGGCCCACAACTACTTCACTCCCCAGTCTGCCGTTGAACAAATCAAGAGGCACCCGAAGTATTATCTGAACGGTGGCGACGTACATTTCTTGGTCAGTCTATGCGGATCCCTCTTGTACCGAATGTTGAGATTCATCGACAGCTGATATGATACATCTTCCAGGTCGAGAACTACATCTACCGTGTACATCGATACTTCTTTGAGCGGGAATCAGCATGGTTTCGTGAAAAGCTGGGCGCACCATCACCAGCGGGCCAGGCGCCCAAGGGTTCATCCGATGCTAATCCTTTCCCTCTGGATGATGTCGCGGCGGACGACTTTTCGAAGTTTTTGTGGATATTCTATAATCCGTGAGTGTTGATTGTTTTTGTGAGTTTTTGTGGATATTCTATAACCCGTGAGTGTTGATTGTTTTCGTTGAGCGCCGCGTCCTTCTGACGTGGTTCAGAAAATACTCAATATACGACGCCACGCTCGAGGATTGGGTATCAATCTTAAAGCTCGCATTTGACTGGCGGTTCGGTGAGATCAAGAAGCTCTGCACACGGCAGATCGAGAAGTTCGATATTGCGCCAGTCCCGAAGATCGAACTATACCAGACGTACGAACTCGACAAGAAGCTCCTCATCCCCTCTTTCCTATACCTCTGTATGCGCGCCGAGCCACTTACCCTCAAGGAGGGTCGCCAGATCGGCTTGGAAACTGCTCTGCTCATCGCGACCGCTCGAGAATGTGCACGTGGCAAGCCTGCTAGTAACGGCGCTCGCAGCCCGACCGCCGCTGAGCTCGAGGAAGACGACATGGTCTCCATCATCAAGGAGATTTTTGGGCTGAGCGCCGGTCCCCCTTCTCCCTCCTTGACCCCACTCGAGAGAGGCACCGGCGTCGCTACCTTCGCGGGCACCCCAACGAGCTCTCCCCGCAAACAACAGGATGCAGCGAAACCTTCTCATCCACCCCCTGAGGTCGTCTCGCTAAAGGCAACGTCCGCCGCGTCGAAGCCTACGACGAAGGAACCCTCACCACCGCCGAGTGTCCCTTCCATAACGCAGCCTATACCACCCATCTCTGCGCCTTTCGGTACGGGGCGACAACAGTCGTCGTCCAACCCAATGGGAAGCTGGGGCTCAAGTATGGGTACGCTCCTTGGCAGCGCGGTGAACGAATTCCTCGGGACCTCTGCTTCGCCAACGGCTGTGCCTCCATCACCGAATCCTGTCTCGGCGTCCGGAACGAACACGAACGCAACTCCCACTGCTGCTTCGGCTACAGGTCAATCGCTGCCTAGTTCTTCCGCGCCCAAGCAAAACCGACTGATGGCCCTTTTTGACTCGCAGGGGACCTCGCAGCCAGCGGAAAAGGCGGAGCCCTCGGGAAGGACACCACCAAAGACATCTCAACCCTCGCCGGAACCGATACCAAAGAGCCAGCCACCCCCGCTGTCGACAACAAGGACAAGTCCGGCGATGCCGTCTCAGCCCTCAAAACCGCTGACGGGAAAGGCGACGAAGGCGCCGATACCGGAGACGAAGGACTCGGCATCGGCGGACGCAAAAAGAAATCCAAGCGCGGAGGCAAAGCCTGAGCGCGGGGTTTCGGCGGGGGTGGCGGTGGAGGCAAAGGAGGCGAAAGCGGGGGTGGGTGGAGCTGGGGCGCGCGACGTGAAGGATGAGGTGAAGAAGATTGTGCACGACTCTACGGACTCTATGGACATCATGACAAATGCTATTCACGGTGCGGGCACCGACGTTGGCGATACTCACATTACGAACGGTGCGGGCGCCTCAGACAAGGATAACAGCACGATAAGTGCCACTCAACAACCTGCGGATATCGGTACTGCTGAGGCTACCACATCGACAATCCCCTCTACCTCCTCGACTACGAACACACCCACGATCACGATCACGACTGTGGAGGCGAAGGTTGACGCACCTTCGATTGTCGAGCCGAAGGCAGACAAGGATACGCAGGAGGTCGACGCGGACTCGCGCAGTCTCTCGGCCACGACGCAGGGGGCAGGCGGGAACGAAGCAGCAGCGACGCAGGAGGAGAAGGGGCAGGATGCTGTGGTAGAGAAGCAGGAGGATAAAGAGAGCAGCGCTGCGGTAGAGAAACAGGAGGATAAGGAGAACAATGCCGCGATAGAGGAAACCCTGACGAAGAAAAAGGGCAAGAAGACGAAGAAGGGCAAGAAGACGAAGGATGCGGAAGAGGAGCAGCAGGACGAAGACCAGACGCAAGCGCAGGCGCAGGAGCAGAGCAAGGTGGCTCTCTCGCCCCTAGAGACAGCTGTCAAGGTCGATCCCGACGAGACTCCCTCGACTCCCATCAAGAAGAAGAAGAAGGTCAAGAAGGGGAAGAAGGGGAAGGAGCAGGAGGCAGACGCAGCTGAGGAGCAGGAAGAGGAGCCGGTGCAGGACAAGGAATCGCCAGCCTCTGACCCAGCTGCGAAGAACGACGTTGATGCGTCAAACTCGGTCAAGGACGAGGTCACCAGTACTGAACCGACCAATGCGAAGGACGATGCTGAGAATGGTGGATCTCTCGAGGTCCCCGCTGGCGAACCTGTTCTCCCTTCCCAGAAACCCGAAGATGCCCCGACCTCAGCGAACGAGAAGGATTCTCCATCTGCTCCCACAAGCACGACCACGGAGTCTTCTTCCAATCCCACGTCTGCAGGTCCTGTCGTCCCCGCTACTACGATCACAGAGTCTTCACCCGCTTCCGCTACGTCGACCAAAGACGTCAGCCCTACGCAATCCCAGGATGTGAGTCCCGCACCTGTCCCTCCACCTAAGGACGAGTCTGCCGCCTCTTCCGATCATGAGAAGAGCACGAGCAGCGTCGAAGCACCTTCAACGCCTTCGGGTCAGAGCTCCGACGCAGCCCCTTCCGGATCGACGTCCGATGCTGTTCCCAGAACCGCTACGCCGCCCATTCCTTCAGCTACCGCCACAGAAGTGGAATTTTCGGCGACCTCTACCGAGGAACGTGGAGAAGACCGGTCTCCAACTCCCAAGCCGGGCGACACTGCTAACGTCAAAGCTGATGAAGTTGCTTCTAAGGAGCCTCTCATTCAACTTGAGGACCCCGCAAAGCAGCCCGCTGAGGAAGTCCGACCAAAGACGGAGCAGAAGCCGCAGGAACGCGATGACGACAAGGAAGACATACCTGGTGCGTTCCCGCCGACTCCAAGCCCTGAAAACAATGCTCCTCTCCCTTCCTCCCCCGCACGACCCCCACAGCCCATCCGGGCGTCGACACCTACTCAGGAGAAGGCCCAAGCCCGGAATCCTCTCGAAGCCAGGCTTGCAACGCTTGGTGGGAACAAACCCGCAACCTCAACTCAATCGAAAGCTGCTACACCTACTCAATCCAAGTCAGCCCTTTCGGCCAAACCTCCGTCCATTGTCCAAGCTGCAACGAGTGGCGTATGGAGCACATCCAGTCTCTGGGGAAAGCTCAAGACCCCGACCTCTGATAAGCCGCAGGGCAATGGTGCCCCAAAGTCCAGTGGCAACAAACCTGCTTCTCCGGTCGCGGCTAGGTCTCCCAGCAGCGCAACTACCCCTCGCGTTTCGAGAACCGAATCGAAGACTGACCACGCGGACCCATGGGCGTTGGATTCGTATTGATTGCTATCTCTACAACTTCCGCTCACCGGACCGTGTCTGGGTTTTGGCTGTTGTGTTCTTGGTGAGATACCCGCGGTTATGTTGTGCTTGTACTGCGTCACAAGCGTCACGACCATCTGTTGTAGAGTACGAACGAGCATCTGTAAGTCCGCCAACATTGTACATACCCTCCTGTTATTGTCACGGAAGCATTCGTATCTGGATAGACTTATAATCATGGTTGCACGGCCTAGGGAATCGCGAGCCTGAGAAAGGCATCATACATAAGTTATCAATAAGTACACAGACGCAGATGTGGACGCAATGGACGAAGAAATGAGCTCAGCGAGACAAGGCAATGCCAAAAGCCTCTGCGACGAGACGAGCGGTGCCCGGAATCGCGGTGGCGCCTCTCTTCATGCTCGAACTCTGGAGGGGTATGCGCACGGGGGGTGGAATGTCACGTTGGTCTAGGAAGCTTTTCCCGATGTCCCACTGGAGCCTCTCCATCCGGGGCGGCTTCACAGTCACCGTTGTGGTGCCCGACCCATGTCTCAGGGCCGCACTCCGGGTGAGGGTGTGGTAACCGCCCAAGCGCGACGACTTGCGCCCGCCCGCCCGCAGCTGCTCGCGGAGCTGCGCGACGCGTGTCGCCGTCTCAAGGCCAAGACGCGAGGCCTCCGCGAGAGAGAGGGGGTCAGGACGCTCACAGAGGGCGGTGTACGCGTGGAGGACCCAGCGGTCATTAATGTCGTACTCTCGCGCGAGTACGATCTTGTCGACGGGGCTCATGTCGAGCGTTTGGAGCTGGCGAATGGAGAGCGCGCGGACGTCGTTGAAGTCCCAGCGGGTCGCGAGGTTGAGGATGGACGTCCATTCTTCGGGGGAACGTGCTTTCCAACTTCCGTAGTTCCTGGCGAGACAATTTGTGGAGTAGGATGGCTGAGAGCGTGTTAAGGCTTACTTACAAGGGGTATAGGACCCACAACAATCGTTCGAACTCTACAGCGGCGATGCCTGCGAAGTGCAGTGGGTGTTCATCGTCGTGTCCGTCCGCTGGTCCGTCGACCGGTCCAGGGAGGCTGAAGAGATCACAGAAGACTGCAGAGTGTCTGGTAAATGTGGATCGGAATACTCGGAACAACGTGTTTTCGACCTAGAAAGGCTTCTCCAATCTGCTCAAGTGAAAACGAGATGACTGCAACTCACGAGTATGACGAGGTTACCATCCTCGAAGTAGTAGTCAGGGTGAGGAGCTGGGAAAGGTAGCGCTTCACCTTCAGTGTCTCTCGGTGGGTAAGAGCAAAAGGTCATGATGGTAGGTTGCAGCGTAATAACGAGCCATCCTACAGGTTATAAGTACATCGGACTATGTTGACATGCGCTCAAGGTGCAGAGTAGGTGCTCTCGCAGCTAGCGGTGACATTGCGGGGTAAACATGCTTGACGCTAAGCATCGCTTGTTCATGTCTGGTGTGCGGACAGTTGTGCGAAAACCATGTCGTTTCAATGTCGCCTGTTTACTGTTTCAGATCCAAGGCACGACTTGAGATTACAGGGGCATGGTTTTGACCAACGGATAGAGGGTGTCCCATACACGTTCCTCACAGAGATTTTCATGGTGCGTCTGCCACAAGCGCTGACACTGTAAAGAGGCCTGACCTTCTGCATGAGCTGGATCCATTGATATGTAAGGGCCATGAAAGGGAGAAAGTATCGCACACTGAGCAGTCGCCGGTGTGATCATGGGGCTAGGATCTGGAACTTGGAAGGAAGCAGTCCCCTTGGCATGTACTAGCATTCGGTCGCCAGATTGACTCGTCAGTAAGGGACGGTGTTTGGAGCAAAGTCACCAGGTGCATAGAATACCTAGTTGATATCTCTTGATTAATCGCTCACAGAGCATCGATCATGTTTGCTGGAGAAGAAACGCTTCAGCGTTACCGTAGTAACTGGTGCCATGAGAGAAGTACACTAGTACTGGCACTACATAGTAGAATGGAAGCGCCGGCTAGTCTCCTTCCCCACTGTCACTGTCAGTACTTGGGTGCTCACTGGCATGGGATTCGAGTCCGGTCCGTCTACAGAACCGGTTTCCAGCGGAATTTCTGCCACGCCCATATGGCAAGAGGAGATCAGTTAAAAAAGCCAGTGGTGGGCTTTCGGCACGCAGCACTCGACTACTCTCCAAATATCAAGACCGTAACTAGTATCACGGCCGTGGTGCTGTCATGGCTCCGACTCGTACAGTCTTTGTTGCAAGCTGTGCTCTGTTCGCTATCGTGGGATACGTCGCTGGCGCAGCTATTGACCGGCGTGCTGTCATCTCTCATGACCAGGTCGTCGGCTTCCCAGAGAACGTCCCAAACAACAACATCGGGAAACTATACCTCAAGTACAAGCCGCCTCTTAAGGTCGTGAACGGTTGTGTCCCCTTCCCTGCTGTTGACGCAGAAGGAAACACTAGGTGAGAGTCTCGCCCATATGGAGACATCTAGAGGATCCGACCTGAAGTACTGATGCTCGCTCTGCAGTGGCAGCCTTGCACCCACAGGGGCCTCAAATGGCGGCTGCTCGAGTGGTATCGGACAAGTCTACGCTCGTTCTGCTACCGCTCAAATGGCGGCTGCTCGAGTAGTATCGGACAAGTCTATGCTCGTTCTGCTACCTTTAACGACACGTTCGCTATCATGTATGCTTGGTACATGCCCAAGGTCAGCTGTTGATACATCCCCGTTGAGATGGAAGACTCACATAGTATTCCAGGACTCCCCATCAGTGGGCTCGGACATCGTCACGATTGGGAAGGCATTGTGGTTTGGCTAGATGACCCGAACGGGACAAACCCCACTGTAGTTGGAGTTGCCGCCTCCGCGCACGGAGGCTTCGATACGACGACCTCTCCAAACCTCGACGGGACGAGTCCGCTGATCAAGTACTTCAGTATCTTCCCGGTGAATCACCAGCTGGGGTTTACCTCCGAAGTAGGAGGCATGCAGCCGCTTATCGCGTATGAGAGCTTGACGGACGAAGCGCGGAACGCGCTGGAGACGACCGATTTTGGGAGTGCCAATGTTCCTTTCATAAATTCGAATATCCAGAACAACCTCCAGAAGGCCATGTTATAGATACAGTCCATTGACACTTGGTTACAATCGCGGAAATTCACTCATTATTGTGTGCTCATAATTCGTCCGTCTATATGATGCACGTCGGTAGCGTTCAACCCTGGTCTGAAAGGACGCGTCAGCATGCGAACCGCTAATTTGAAAGTCACTCAAGAAGCCATACATAGATCTTCCTCGTCAACTTGATGTTCGTGTTCAATGACTCCGCGACTACGAAACACATCCTGGAAGGTACCGAAGGTGTCCTTCCCCAGAATAGCGAACACGACATGCTCGAAGGAATGCCCGAACCTCGATCCATCACCTGTGAGCAGATCTACCCAAATCCCCGCCACAGTCTTCACGTTGTTCTTGAACACACCCGTTCCGAAGCTTCCGAGCACGACGTGGTTGACACCCTGTTGCTCAAACAAATACAGGATCCGTGCCATCCGCTCGCGCATAACCTGCTCGATCTTGTCCTCTACACCAGGACCCGCGACGCGCCCGAACAGCGTTTGTCTCACGACACCCGCGTTCACCGCTGGACTCGTGAGGACATCGACTTGGTATGGCTCGATCATGTCGCCGTTGTCCGCGCGGAAGACAGTCACTCCTGGTGAGTAAATCATGGCGTGAGTGTAGTACCCTGCCTTCTGGTCGCGGTTATGGAGCGTGTAGAAGGCCTGCGCGACGCGAGTCATGAGCGTAGGGTAGAGGGTGGACGAGCGCGCGATCGACTCCTCCTGCGCTTGTGCGCCGGACTTGAACCCTCCTCCGGGCTTCTTCGCTGAGGCAAAATTCAAGACGCCGATCTTCGGCGGATCAGGGCTGCTAGCGCTGCGCAGCGTCTCATGGAGATACCGGGCACCTTCAAGCGTGGACACCTCGAGGAGGACGACCTTCAATTGCTGCGCTACCGCAGGTTCAGCACCAGTCATCCAATAGGAGAGGAGGGAGTCAGGGGCATAGTATGTGGTTTGGCGTTTGGACTGTTGTGTGGGAACGGAGAGGTCGTATGTCGTCCCATTGAGTGTGTAGGACCCGTCGTCGATCGTGTCCAGAGTGTGCTCGGCAATACATCTAAGTTCTGAACGTCGTGCGCACATCGTTCTTTTCGGTGGACTATTAGTGTCAAGAAGAGACAAAACTAACACGTTCACATACGAAAAGTGTGATGAGCAGTAGAGCAGCAATTCGAACGAGAGTGGTATTAAGAGGGTCGAAGTTTGCGATACGCAATTCGAACGAGAGTGGTATGAAGAGAGCCGAAGTTTGCGATAAAACAGCTGCCCTGCCTACTTATGAAGACAAATTCACGCGCATGCATATGTGGATCCACTGATTGACTTGCTAGGTTGACTCGAACCTTGAGCGTGACGAACGACTAATGTGGATCCACTGATTGACTTCGTAGGCTGACTCGAGCCTTGAGCGTGACGAATGACTGGTACAGGGGACCCGCTCGGTCCTACCACGATTGCTCAGTAAGTCTCAGTCACGATTCTGAGCCTACGTCAGACATTCTCATATGTCAATAGATACAAATGGACCCCAATGGGGTGGGTTTTCACTGGGAGCTTGAAAGTTGTAGGCTCATGATGCTATGCGCTTACCCGTGTGGCAATGGTTTCCCACGACGCCCAATATTGTGGCATTCGTTGTAGGCTCATGATGCTATGGGCTTACCCGTGTGGCAATGATTTCCCACGACGCCCAGCATTGAGTCGCTTGTCTACATGCCACTGCTTCCTCATGGTCGCACAGAAACCACCCGTATCAGATCCATGACTCGGCACACCTATCAAATCCGACCGTCTCATTCAACATTGACTGTCTCGTGTCGACAACGCCGCAACGGTGCGTTGTGTCCCACGATGCCTACAATCAATGGTATTATCAACCTGTCGCCATGCTATCTCGACTTCTCTCTGTGCTTTCGAGTCTGTTTCTACTTATAGAAACACATCGCAGAATATGGCAACGTAAACGCACGCTCATCCTGCAAGTTGTCTCTTATCAACCGCACGGGTTTTCAAATAATCAGGCTAGTAGACAGGATCGAATGATCTCAAAGCAAGAAGTGCAAGGGTGCATTAGACGTCTGCACCTTGACCCTTCCCTTCCCCCGCCCGCTAGGCAGCCCGGGCTCCCACAGCACACTGCCGGAAACGACTCCCCCACGGGAGCTCTGCCTCACAACACTGCGCCTCCGCCCCATCCCCGCAGGGTCTCCTACGAACGACTCCGAGATGTTCGGCGGGGAAAACACCGAGGAGCGAACGTCAAAGTGACCTTCGAACGCTGGGTGCAGCTTGACTCGCACAGGAGCGTTCTGCGTCTGCAGGGCCGCGTTGAGCTGTGCGTGAAGAGGCTGCTCGCTGATCGTTGCAGTGAGCGGAGCGTTGCTCGTCCGGGCGATGACATCAAATGAGCCCCCGTTTGCCACTTCTGAGTCACCGTGCTCTTCCTCTATAGAGGAGGCAAGCCTGATATTGGTCTCAATGGGACTAAGGCAATCCAATGTCAGCGATGTTTGACTGTGCGAGAAGAGAGAGAATCTACCCGTTGCTGGTTTCTATGGTCATCCGTGTCGATTGCGCCGGTTCGTCATTGAGGAGTCCGGCATGGATAGAGACGCGAGCGTTTGACGTGCCAATATGGAGTGCCTTCGTTGTGTGAACAACACCGCTGACAGCTGCATTGGAGGTACGGAGTGATATCGTTCTTCCCGCTAGGGACTATTATGTTGTCAGCACTTCAGTTGAGCAAGGTATTGCCCTTGTCAGACGTACGTCCGCTTGAATAGCACATTGACTGGTCACTAGAACGATGTTATCGAAAAACACCGATTCGGCGAGGCGATGAAGGTGATGAGAGAATAACGGCAAGTCGGTAGTGAAGTTGCCTATCATGAGTCGCGTCCTCGAATTCGACGCAGGGGCTGGAAGGCGGACATGTACATGAAACTGGATGGATAGTTTGAAGTGTGTGATTCCTTCGTTCCTCTGGTTGATGTTTGTCAGATCGTTAACAAGGACCACTGTAACAGGATACGCACGAAGATACCAACACCGTGCTTCCCATCCCGAGGCGCGAGATGACAGATCACCACTGTATCAAGGGCATCCTCTTGGTGGTAGGTGGCTTCTATGTCCACCACTGCTAGGGCGGAACCGCGCTCTTCGGTTTGCGAGACTTCAAAGTGGCCACCAATCTGACTACCCTCGGCAATAAAGTAGAGGTCCCCGGACAAGGGTAGAGAGATGGATGCATGGGCCTGATGATCACCTACATAACGGGATGGCGATACGGTCCAGACAAGAGGTTCGCCATGTTCGGGTGGGGGATCCATATTAATTCTGGCACTCTGCACTCATCTTTGAGTATACTATTGAAACAGTATCACAGCACACTCACCTCGCTTGCCAAGCTGTCTAGCACACAGCCAAGGCAGATATAACAGCAAGCACTCTTACACAGGGTGAGGTTTCATATAGTCAACTCGAGTCAGACCTTATGCGTCTTCTGAGCCTGCGCAGACTGCGCCGCAGCGGCAGAATCAGGAAGTACCCTGATGGCCCCAACATCCCTAGATCGATAGCGCAGCTAAGAACATTGCGAGTGAACGGTTTGAGAAGGGTGTCAGACTCACCGGTCCGTCATTGTGACGGAGGCCAGGTGTGGACCATCGAATCCTGCCGTCGCAAGTTTCCTTATGCCATCCATATCTCAAATGCAATCTCCACATTCAACGGATGCCAGAGAATATAGCTACTCGCACTAACGAAGAGCTACAAGACCCCCTCACTGTCTTGGGAAATGCAATCTCCACATTCAACAGGATGCCAGAGAATATAGCCACTTGCACTCACGAAGAGCTACAAGACCCCTCACTGTCTTGGATGCTTTCAGTGCTTATGGGTCTAGCGGGAGTCTACATGATCGACAGTGGGAATCGATGGCGCTGTAAACACTCACATAGCGTAGGGAACGAGTGGTAGCACAGAGTCCTCGAGGTCGACGAGCGGATCCTGGAGGCTGAAGGAAGGAAGATGACTCGGATTCAGGGCCGGGAACCCGTGCCGACTCCATGGCTGGGAAACAGCAGTACTCTATTTCTGGAGACACCGGAATCTGAGGCTGGGCGTGGTAGTAAAGCTTGATCAATATCCCGCATGAGAAGGCTCGCGAACAAGGAAAGTGTCGAGACTACCTCGAGGCGTCGAGCTTGACAAGCGTGCCGACAGTACGTGACGTGTAACTTGGAAGCAATACGTTCAACATCGAAGCGCATATCCTGGTGGTCTTTACTGTATGCATACTTGAGCTTATATGTGCATACCCGGAGGCTACTGTCAACCTGCGATTGTGGACCATCGCTACAAGAAAGTAACCAACCGAAGTAACCAACCAAACAGGTAGCACGGCTTCAATCTCATGTGATGCTTGCTTGGTGAGCACCCGGAGCATTTTTCTCGTGTGATAACTTGAACACACGGTGGGCTCGGGCTGATCTCTCTCATGCTTGTATTCACTACATCCGAGTCGGCAGGTGACTTGACATTGAGCGGTGGTATACGGTGTGCCAAGCACTCTGTAAACGTACCGATCTCACTCGGGCTTCCCGTCTCCTGCGAGACAGTGTCAATGGCATGGGAGGAGGGACTCCATTAGCGAGGCGACATTGTGAGAAAGATGCATTTCAAGAACGACTACTTAACATCAACATGAAGGCTAGAATGCAAGATGATAGGCGCCGGGAAATCGTTACTGGTTTGGTACTCCGCTCATTGAGTATGCTCAGTTAGCATATTATCACAGTCTACCAGAAAGTCTTACTACCGACTACATTACATGTCATGCCAGTGACGTGATCAGATAATGTTTCGCCTTGCTCGAGCCAGTCTTCACGTACACCTATTATAACTCCCCATGGCAGAGTAGGGGAGCGTCTCATGAAAGGACACTCTCCATGATACACTGAAGTGCGAGGGGTTTGCCGTAAGCCACGTAGTACTAGTCCACAGTGACACAGCTGAGTAGATTGACTCACCGGCACCTATCACTGTACAGTACTAGCACCTGGGACAGTTTATTCAACGTCCTCCGGCTTGGCGGTGTATTTATAAACCATAACTACCATTGTTTTGGTTTGTGGAGTCACACGTAGATCACTATTCGTGCACATCTTCTCCCGTATCGAGAGCCCTGAAGTCTATAGCGTCCACAGCTTTGGTTGCATCTTCGCCCACGACTGTAAGTACGATACTCCTGGGATTAATCGTTTCCACTCTAAGTCACCAGGCGTACCTTGCACAAAGGATATCCGTGTACTCAATTCAGGTCCGTGTCTCACTGGTTTTGTCGAAAACTAGCCCTCCTGACCTCGACATTCTACTCCGACTGTCTCGTATGTTCACAGAATAATGATGCCGTCTCCTTTGGTGAATACACGTCCTCATTGAAGGGTGTACAAACGCGGTGACTGAGTGCAATGATCCTCAATCGTTAGTCGTCTGCTCTCCTGCCAAGCACGAAACGACCTCGAGTACCATCAACCTCAATAGATGATGCCCACCGAGCGGCGTACACGGTAGCGGGAAACGTAGAATATCTGCATCCTGATTGGCTCGTATGCCATGCAGAATTGTCTCTGCAGGAGATCTGCATGTAGCAACAGTAACATACAGTATCCTTCGAACCATCAACAGTGCCATGTAGCAACAGTAACATACAGCATCCTTCGAACCATCAACAGCGCGTCAAGGCTCTTCTCTCCATCGTATCCATCGTCGCCGCCATTCAGGGCGCGAGTGGTACGCATACCATACTCGCTAACCTACTAACCTGAGTGGTACTGACATGGCATTGCAATCCAGCTGCGCTTACCCGCCGCGTCGCCTGCCCCGACGGCCACACCACGACGAACGCGGCGTGCTGTGCTCTCTTCCCGATCCGTGACGACATCATCACCAACCTGTTCCACAACCAGTGCGCGGAAGAGGCTCACGAGTCCCTCCGTCTCACCTTCCACGACGCCGTCGCGTTCTCGCCCTCGGCGCAGGCCCGTGGCCAGTTTGCGTGAGCATCATGCGCTTCATTGCATACGAAAGTCTGACTGACAAATGGAACAGTGGCGGAGGAGCCGACGGCTCAATCGTTATCTTCTCGGAGCAGGAGACGAACTTCCACGCGAACTTGGGTACTGACGAGATCGTCGCCCTCCAAAAGCCGATGATTGCGAAGCACAACATCTCTGCGGCTGACTTGTATGTCAATCCTACCTTCCCTTGCAGAGTCTCGTGTACTGACGCACACTTCCCAGTATACAATTCGCTGGTGCTCTTGCACTCACCCAATGCCCTGGTGCGCCGCGCGTTGACTTCCTCCTCGGTCGCAAGGACGCCACTCGGGCTGCTCCCGACGGTCTTGTCCCCGAGCCGTTCGGTCAGTATCTCGCGCCGCTTATTCATGAATCTTAGGCTGATTCAGTGTATAGACACGATTGACAAAATCCTTGCGCGCATGCTCGACGTCGGCTTCGAGGACTTCGAGGTTGTCTGGCTCCTCTCCGCCCACACGATTGCTGCGGCAGACCGCATTGACGAGTCGATCCCGAGAACGCCATTCGACTCTACCCCGGGAATATTCGACACCCAGTTCTTCATCGAGACTCAGCTTCGTGGCCAGACCTTCCCCGGTCAAGGTGGCGTCCACGGGACTGTGACGTCCCCTCTCCGCGGTGAGATGCGTCTGCAGTCGGACCACTTGCTGGCTCGTGACTCGCGCACGGCTTGCGAATGGCAGTCGTTCACGAACGACCAGGAGAAATTCCAGGAGACGTTCCCGGATGTGTTCAACCGTCTCGCGGTCCTCGGTGTGGACACGAACACGCTGATCGACTGTTCGGACGTCATCCCGCAACCCCCACCTCTCCCCGCTAACTCGCGCCCGCACTTCCCCGCCGGCAAGACCCACTCCGATATCGAGCAGGCTGTAAGATGCTTCAATTTACTAAATTTACCGACTCGAACTGACTGTTCTTTCTATACTCAGTGCGCTGACACTCCTTTCCCCTCTTTCCCGTCCGACCTCGGTCCGGCAACCTCTGTCGCCCCCGTGTAAGTTACTCCATATCAATCACAGTTTGTGGCAAGCCTGACCCACTACTTTGATAGCCCCAACCTCTGAGCTGGGTGCGACGTTCGCCATCGGATAGTTGCTCATGGTATGGCTATGCATCAACGGCCTCTGTAGACTCGAAGGTCGCACAAGTGCTTTGCACTCGTCGCTTCCTGATATGTTATATAGAAGGTTTGTTCACCGAGTCATCGTATTCACAGATCAACGGCGTTCAAATTCTGGTCTTGCGGCGTGATCCCGCCATTGTGATGTGTGATTTGCGCAGGTGCGTCTTCGGTTCCTGTCAGGATGCCGTTTGTGCTGTGTGACGCCAAAGAAGGGCACTAAGCGTCCGCATCTCGTGAACAATGGTCAGTAGCTTGCGCCCCACCCAGTGTCTCTCGAACCCTCCTCAGATCATTGACCGCCTTGCCATGCACGACTGGTAGTCACGATGTTTCCATCGAGTCTTCAACTAACACTTTCTTCAATTGCATCTGTCTATCGTACCTATTTCATGTTCGGTCTCTAGTGTCTGAAGTACAACGTGGATCTTAACAGCATGGCCCCCTGAAATTGAGATACCTCATGGGGGTTTCATGAGGCTTCGCCCAAATATCCTGATCTCAGACTCTTATCCACCTGGACGCAGCGCTTGAGGTTTCAATGGCACTATATGATGTGTAATTATCAATACTCTGAAAGTTGATCATGGATGTAGCTCATATTCAGTTACTCCGCCTCAGTTGGAATATGTACCCAAGTTCAAGCTGCAATCGCCTATGAACCAAATGGGAGCACCACCAGCTTCGTGAGGTTGATAAGCAATACTTTTACCGTATTCCTATCGCCAGCGCAATCATTGCCGCCTGGCATAGCGAATCATGCCTGACGAAATGTCTCCGTATGATTCCAATTCATAAGCATGCGCTGGACCAGTCGGGTTTCAAGATTTTGCTACCTATAGGGGTTCAGGCAAGGACCACTCCGATTGTGTCCGTAACCTCCCTAGCCGCCCTCACTCGTACATATCTCTACCTCGAACAAATTCATATCCTATCCAGTTGGCACGTCTGGTTCATTACTCAATCCGAGTTCCGACTGTGTCGCTCCCAAAGTTCTGTCAAGTCGTATCATAGTTCGTGGCACAGTGTTGTCGGCTTTCGGTTATCGAGTATCCTATATCACTAAGCTGAACGCCCAAAGGTCGATATTGACAGTTTATCATATGTACTCGACTGAAAGAAAGCTTCTTTGTTATCTACTGGGCACAGTTGAGGCACGACGAACCTAAGGTTTGTGGCAAGAGTAACTTTGAAACTTGTTTACCCTTAATGGGCCACATTGGGAGACTAGTGTTGTTTGTACCTGCTTGATCATTCCTTAGGTAGTACTTTGGTCTACTCTTGTTTTATCCGAGTCAGTCACATCTTCTATTCATTGTCGTCTCTAGAGGGCTGGCGGTCGCACTCAAAACTTCCCCGCTATACGCTAGGGAGGCAGTGACATCTAGTCTTGATATATGGATATATGCCAACTTTATAGGTGGGCAATATATACTAACTTGAACGTCGTCTCGCACTGTGTAACTTTGAGAGCCTACTGTCGCGAACATACAGTGGCCTACTCTCATCATCAATCAACAGTGTCCCATTGATGTAAGTCACGCTATCCTTGAGTAAATTATATAGTGTCACGAAACTCACAGGAAAAGGCGTACAGTGAGAGACAAAAATAATTTGCTCCACTAGCATGCGTCAACTTCTCAGACTACAAGCCCCGAATGCCCTGGTATACCTCATCCATATGCCTTGAAGATTATTACGCTCTGCACAGACGCTGCATGGTCCGGGAGCTTTGCTCGTCGATGGTAGATCGCTCGTGGCAGGGACTTCTCTAGCGGAGATGAATCGTTCTCTGATATTCCATAACTTTTTGACCAAAACATACCGCTTAGTCGGCTTGCTAGTCTCACGCAAATGCTGCACTGTGAAAGCGGTCACCCGCTCCGCACTACTGTTACCTGTGCCCGCGGATGTGGTGCGTCCTCCGTTCCACGCATGTTATATCCGTGGCGCGGATACGAAGCCACATCCATCCAGGTCAATTCGTCTGTGTGTCGGATCGCACAACCGTGTCTACGTTCGAGGCCCGTGGCTCACATTCCCTGACGAAATATCGCCCCTGACCTCGATCATTCATTGATATCAACACAAACCCTGTCGACCGGTGACACGGCGTCGTGTAGAAGAGAGCAAGAAAGCGTGCCCATTGGATACGATATTGCAGATCAGCAACACACCAGAGCCACGGATGCGCTCGTCTGGCGTTGGGGTGTGCACGGTACCGAAATAACACAATGACAGCTTCACGATTGGCCTGTCCTCGCGTACAATTGCATACTAAATACAGCATCTACTCAACTCGTGGTTGCAGGTCTGCAACATACACCGTCCAAAACAGCACAGGCATATCCTCTGGCGGTATAAAATGTGGCCGGTACATGCGACTGCTCTCCTCAGAGTACTCAGCTTCTCTAGCTCGTCTCTTCACCATCGAACACCAATGGCTTTCAAGGCTCTGCTCTCCATCGTTTCTATCGTCGCCGCCATCCAAGGCGCGAGCGGTACGACATCCCGCTCGTTGCAACTCACTGACAGACACTGAAGTATATCCACCACCCAGCTGCACTCACCCGCCGTGTCGCCTGCCCCGACGGCCACACCACGACCAATGCGGCGTGCTGTGCGCTCTTCCCGATCCGCGACGACATCATGAACAACCTGTTCCACAACCAGTGCGCGGAGGAGGCTCACGAGTCCCTTCGTCTCACCTTCCACGACGCCGTCGCGTTTTTCGCCCTCGGCGCGGGCCCGTGGCCAGTTTGCGTGAGTAGGATTGTAATGCGCCTGTCCCTCTGCACGATCTTGCTCACGGCCACGGCTGAACCTAGTGGTGGAGGTGCTGATGGCTCAATCGTCAACTTCGCCGAGCTGGAGACGAACTTCCACGCGAACCTGGGCACGGACGAGATTGTCGCCCTCCAGAAGCCCATGATTGCGAAGCACAACATCTCAGCGGCTGACTTGTACGTCTCTACCTCTGTGAAGTCAACTCATCTGACATAGTCTGTAGCATCCAATTCGCCGGCTCCCTCGCTCTCTCCCAGTGCCCTGGTGCCCCACGGGTCAACTTCTTGCTCGGGCGCAAGGACGGCACTCAACCCGCCCCCGACGGTCTTGTACCGGAGCCGTTCGGTGAGTCACTCGCGTCACGAATAACCAAGTCGCATGCCTCACAAAACGTCCAGACACTGTCGACAAGATTCTTGCTCGTATGCTCGATGTCGGTTTCCAGGACTTCGAGGTCGTCTGGCTCCTCTCCGCCCACACCATCGCCGCAGCCGACCGTGTTGACGACACGATCCCGAGAACGCCCTTCGACTCGACCCCCGAGGTCTTCGACACCCAGTTCTTCATCGAGACCCAGCTTCGTGGTCAGACTTTCCCTGGTCAAGGTGGAGTCCACGGGACTGTGACGTCTCCGCTCCGTGGTGAGATGCGTCTGCAGTCGGACCACCTGCTCGCTCGCGACTCGCGCACTTCTTGCGAGTGGCAGTCGTTCACGAACGACCAGGAGAAGTTTGAGGAGACGTTCCCCGACGTTTTCAACCGCCTCGGTCTTCTCGGTGTCGACCCCAACACCCTCGTCGACTGCTCGGACGTTATCCCGCAGCCCCCGCCTCTGCCCGCCGGCTCGCGTCCGCACTTGCCCGCCGGCAAGACTCACGCCGATGTTGAGCAGGCAGTAAGCATTTCATTCGTGACTACGCCATTGTCACTCTACTAAATTCGTTGTCTCCAACATAGTGCGCTGAGACACCCTTCCCGTCCTTCCCTACCGACCCCGGCGCGGCCACCTCCGTCGCCCCCGTGTAAGATCCTACTCACCGCTGCATCCGAAACAGCCGACTGACTCAATTTCCTGCAGCCCCAATGTCTAAGCGGCTTAAGACCTCTCAATCGGATATGATGTGCGGTATAGGTGTACGTGTAAACGGGCCGCCTACAGTAGATCGTCTGGTTTTCAATGGGCTGCAACGAGTTGGCATTGTAAATCGGCGCAGACACATGTTCCTCACTACCTTGTTGACGAATATATGCTGTCGTGACACTGTGAAGGAACGCTGTGCCCAGTCCGCTCTCTCTAGATGAATCGGCATAACTCGCACCCGCAACGTCGTCTGTCTCGATCATCTGAATTCTGTCCAAAGCTCGAACCCGGTCACGCCCGTGACGGCAATGCGTCAATCCGATCACGCATAGGCAGCCAGCGTATGTCCGTTGCACACAACATAGGTCAACAAGAGGGAGATGGAGAGGGAGAAACACCAGAAGAACGCTCCACTTCAAGTTCAAGATACGCTTCGTGCTCACGATCATACAATGCCATCAGCCCGGAAAATGCGAGCATGGGCCGACGTGCCTTTTCAGGCTGCAGTGGCGAAGGCTTACTACATTATGAAGCTTCCGCATGGGGACCGTCGTGCCACGGTACGGATGGTCGCAAACCTGTTCCTGGGCACACGCCGGACGATCTGAGAGTCCGAGAGACGCAAGCACTGGCAAGTCCGTTGGCAGACGCTCCGTCAGAGGATTATGATGTTTCGGATCGAATATCAGGCTGGGTCCCTGGGAACTCCCGAGCGTTCGAGAGGTTATTTACATGCGGCCGGGAATCGACTGGCAGGTACTATGCCATATAGATCGTGCGGAACTACGACATACTGCAGCTGCCATAGTACTAATAGTAGTGGCATATGACACAGCATCTGCTCTTTTGTACGATCCCATATGGAACCAAAGGAAAAAAAAGAAAAAAAAAACAAGATCGAATCACCAGGGCTATATGTCAGATCACATATGGCCCTTATAATGTGTGCCATCTCTGTTGCCTGGGCCAGGACACCTTCTTACTCCATGGCGCATATGATAGATCTCACAATGCACATTTATACCATCGTAGAGAAACGCCCCCGGCCCCTTCGTGACATAGTGACCTGCCTTCATTAGATCGTTCACGGTCCAGCCCTCAGTCTGATCACGATGACCTAAACAGGGGCTGTGAGGGGAACTTGGAACTTCTCCCGGAGCGTTTCCCAGGAAGACACGCGGGGAAGTGACGGGAAGTTCTAATACCCCTTAATACTCCCGGAGGGGGGAGACCCCGGGAGGAACCAAGTTCTAGCTAACCCAATTCTCATCTGAAGACGCAGAAACGTCCGAGTCGCTGTAGATTCTAGAACAGGGAAACAACGATGGGAGGAGGGGGGGAGCCGTATTAGGGGGTAAGTACGTGCGAACCTTCTGATTACTTACTGCTGAGAGGGTCGTATGTATCCCCTCCGAGTCGCGTCCGCCTCAGCGCGAACCCTTCTGCACCTGCAGCTGAACAGAACCCCGCGGAGCTGGGGGGCGAACTGTCAGACGGGCCACGCGTGTCTCCAGATCTATTAGAGGCTGCAGCGTACTCATCAAAACGTCTTATCTGAACAGACTTCTCGCTAGAACCGCAGCCCGAGCTTGCTCTGCACACGCTCGGACCCCCCCCCCAAAAAAAAAACAAAAATTTAAAAAAGAAAACAAAATACTTACAGGGAGAACGGAACGAGCAGTGGATGTGTCATGTGTGTAATGGTGTGCACTATGAGTGCTGAGATGTTTCTTATTGCGGCGGCGAGCGACGGGAGGAGTGTACGTAGAGCGAACGATGCAAGGATGACGATGCGTGCGGGCGCAGCGCAAGAGCAAACCCCCAGGAAGCCAGAGAGAGAGAGGGAGAGGGAGAGGGAGAGAGATGGAGGGTAGAGACATGGGAGGGAACGGTAGTAATGAGTACTTGTATGGTGTGTGGTGTATGGTTTGTGGTGTGTTGAACGAGCAGATGGCGCGATTGACAGGGACGATGAGGATGGACAAGGATGATGATCGTGATCACGATGGAGATATAGCTGAGAACGAGGATGGGTTATGAGACACGGGGACGCAGAAGCAGGTCGCGGACGGATGATACACATGGGGTGAGCACGAAGCGCAGGGGATAAGTATGGACAGCAGAAGCGGCGGTGGGTTTGCCGGGAAGCAATAGTACGAGCGGCGGTGCGCTGTGTGTGTGT